>VMDR010015084.1:0-22730 GCA_007922815.1 Macrotus californicus | reverse complement strand
AAATAAAATGATAAAGCAATAGAAAAATGGGGAGAGGATATAAATAGACAATTCACAGAGAAATAAGTAGCCATTAAATAAATGGAAATATGCCCAATGTCGGGAGAAATGTACATTTAACACTTAAGATACCATGTTTTCCCCATCAGATTGGTAAAAAAAAAATTATAAAAACTGACAGTATTGAATATTGGCAAGAATGTGGGAGAAAGGATCTTTAATGCAGTGCCCATGGATTAAGCAGTTTATCCACTCTGAAAAACAATTTGACAATATCCATTAAATGTGCATATCTTTTCTCCCAAAATATTACAAAAGGATCAAAACCAGGGTTTTCATTAACAGTAGTCTGGTTTCCTATACTGAGATACTATGGAAAACAACGCATTAGCTTAAAAAAATGAGGCAGATATACAGATGTATGTTGAGACAGACACATCAATATATATATACCACTCCCAAGAAATATTTCTCCAAGATATACAACTTGGGATAAAAAGAAAGTTATAAAACAATCCAGACAGTATGATAGAATCTGTGGTTTAAACATTTAAAAGGCACAAAACAACACATTTACGTACATACATATCTAAGTGTCCAAAGCACAGAAAACTCTTGAAGGACGCCCCTCGCACTGAGACAGAAAATGAGACTAGGGGAAAGGTGGTAGTAAGAATTCCATCCTTTTTTATCTGGGCATCTTTGACCATGAGAATGTTTTTAGGTGTTACTTGTGTGATTAAAAATGGTTTTTGCTTCATGAACTAAGCAGAAAGAAGAAGTAGCAAAAGTTTTACGTTGAGAGTATGTTCCCACAGGAGTGCTATGTACACTGTCAGCTGGGTGCCCTTCTGCTGCGGCTGCATCTGCCCGAGAGTTATGCTTCCTATTGCTGTTCCCCTGGAGACCTGGTAATGGGAACAGCAGCAGCAGCATTGCTAAGCAACACTGCTTACGGCATACATGACCCCTGACTGCTACACAGCATCTGGTCTGTGAGAAACTACAAGAAAACCATTACCATCTGATGGGTGCACTGTACTTTGGAGCTTCCCTAAATGCAGTGACTCTTGGAATGACCATGTCTTTTCTGTCTGACTCAAACCTTGTGGGAACATAGGGTCAAAAATATCACAAAGCCAAGGGTGAGTCACATAGGCATTTGAGATTTGCACCAAGGGAGCCAGCTATGTGTGGAAAGTCCTTCACAAATTCTAAATAGCCCATGCTATTTTTCATGACCGACAACTGAACTGCCTTATAAGCTATAAATACTCCATTTTAATCATTCCCTGAGTTAGAGGTAAGCAATGCTATTTTGTGTTCAATTAAACTAAGGCATTTTTGGTGAATACCAAGGCATAAAACTTAAATTCATTACACAACCATAGTCAATTTATGATGCAAATAAATTTTATCTATAATTTCCCAAACCATTATGGAAAGTTAAATCATTCATTTTATACAGTACAACACAATATGGGACTATATAAAAAAAATTTCCAAAGAAGCTGGCTTCCAAGTTATATCCTGAGAAAAAATATTTTTATGTAATTTAAAAATCAAAATCACACCCCCCCCCAAAAAAAAACAACAACAACTAAATCTCAGTGTAAATCACAGTAGGAAAAAAAAATCATTCTTGATGGGTAAAGATGAGACACAACTTGCCAAAATGTAAGTGTAAATATGCTTTCAATAGCAACGAATGATACCGCAAACACTGCAAGTCAAAGTGCCCGTGTACATAAGACACCACAGAACGAAATCGGTGACTCAGCTCTGCGAACATCACGGTGCCAGTAACTGTCCAGCGCGAGCCGGTGCTTCATCTGGTTGTAGAACGCTACTAACAGAGCCGAACTCAGAGTGGCTGGCGCCGTGCACAGAACTTCCTTTTTAGTCACACTGTATTCGACCACTGCTTTCTTTCCTCTTTTTGTTACAAAATCATATTTATTGTGGAAAGCACAGAAAAATTAACGTAAATTAAAAATTGGATTACCCATAGTCCTTTAATCTAGGACAATGACAGTTAACATTTGGTGAGTACCCTTCCAGTTTTCTTCTTTTGTTGTATTTTTTCCGTCACCCTTTTTCCACCATGTTCTCTTCCACCTCCACCCACCGCCCCTACAATCACTGCACTTCTTTTGAGGGGTCTATACAATACATGGCACAGCTCATCAGCCCACTCAACCCAGTGCAGTTCAAAGGGGAATAGACCACCCCACCCTCCTCCTGAATCAGGTCAGGAGGAGGGGATTTCACACATACTTATAAGCATGAGTTTTTTCCCTTTTGGGGATCTTTATTCTAAGTATCACTAAATCTTGCAACTGATAATAAAGTGAAATACTGTAACAGAACAACAATAAGACAATAAAAATAAAAAATAAAAAGAAATATGTCTGTTTTAACTGAATCCCTTAATGACATGAATTCAACTTCAGAAGAGTTTTTCCCTCTGGCCCCAGAAAGAAAGAAAATGCAAGAATGGGGTAGTGATAATGTTTTACTTCTTAAAGAAAAAAGTGAGAAGTCTAAAGTAAGTGTGGCAAACAACTCCTCTCTGTCATTAAACCCGAGTGAAGGTGACTGTGAATATCACCACACAGTAGTTCCCCTGCCATCTGTGGTTTCTCTCTCTGCGGTCAACCCTGGTCCAAAAATACTGAACGGAAAATTCCAGAAATAAACAATTCATTAGTTGCAGAGTGCCCACTGTTCTGAATATCGTGATGAAATCCCGAGCCATCCCTCTCTGTCCTGCCCCGGCCGTGAATCACCCCTTGCCCAGCGTCCCCGCACTGCACACTCTCGCACCTGTTAGTCACTTAGCAGTCCTCTGTTATCAGACTGACTGTCACGGTCCCTCAGGGCTTGTGTCCAAGTGACCCTTCTTCTACTTAATAATGCCACATGCACATAACTTTTATTACAGTATACTGTCCTATTTTATTAGTAGTTGTTGTCCATCTCTTACTAAGCCTAATTCATGCATTAAGCCGTGTCTGTCAGAGGGATGTGGGACAGGAAAAACATAAAACCTGTAGGGTTTTGCCTGCAGTTGCAGTTCCAGGCATCCACTGGGGGCCCTGGACTGGAGCCTCCACAGGTAAGGGGAGGTGACTTTGTTTACCACCCTTTTGTGTATGTTTAAAACACTTAAAAAGAAATGTAAATAAATAACATTATTCAAAAAGACAGTGCAAGAGGATCCGCATAAGCCACCACTACCTGGAAGCAGCAGTCAGTGCCCTTGCTAACTCTGACCTTGGGGGGCTACATTGATTCTCTGCCCCTCATCTTGGTAGCAGAACAACAAGCATGACCATGTGCACTTACTGTTTTTCACTGTGAACAAGAAGACCTGAGTAAGGGTGGAAGGAAAGCACCCCCCTCAGGCTCACATACCTGTGTCACTGCCGGAGCCTGTGGACAAAGCTGGCATGATGCAGCCTGCAGGCTGGTCTCCACGCTCCAAACAAGCGCTCTCGGCTCAGAAAGCCGCAGGGAATTCCAGCTCAACGGCCGGCAGCCACGCTGTCGACCAAGATTTATATATGTCACACAGGCCGTTTCTACAAAGGAAAAAAAAGCAGTTTAAAACAATAACAAAAAGCAAGATTACTCAACTGCAACATTCTGTAACTAATTCATATTCTAACATAGTACCAGAGAGACCACAATTCTTCAGAATTTTTTCTGCATGCTACATGCAAATACTAAGTGTGAGAGCTTTTCATTCTGATGTGAAATTTCCAATTAAAAATATAAAAGTTCTTCATGGATGTACTGAGGCTTCCTTAAAAATTTTTTACTGTTAGTTTGAGGACTGATGAATGCATAGATGGAAAACTTAAAGACACTTTTGTAAGCCAATGACATTCGAAAATTCCTTCCCACTGTTAATCATAATTCTAAACTAAATTTCTAATATGGAACAGATACTATGAATTGTCCACAGCTTATAATTACTTGTTATTTTTAAAAAGAGCTCATCCTAATATGACAACTGCAGAGTTTTCTAACTGAAAACTTCAAGTAACCTTTGCAAGACGACTAGAATTGAAGCAAGATATTATTATAGATTTATGGAAGTGGTAATAATCTAAAGTACACCTAACAATCAAAACTAACATACAAAAGTAATTCTTTTAGTAAAAACTAAGCTTCAATGTATCTTGGAAAATATCAATATTTTTCAATAATTACCTTAACTGTTTATCCCAAAATAAATAGTAAAGGCACCACTAAGAGCAATTACTCTAGTTTGGCCTAATCTCTAATCCTGCTAATTCTGTGATGTGGGACAGTAATTTAATCTTATTAGGCCTTAAACTCCTAGTACGCAAATGAAGATAACAGCAACTTAAAACTGTTTGATAATTAAATACATAAGGCACAGGACACAGTACGGGAAGTGGCAAGCAAACAATAAGGGCTGGCTATTATGTCAACAGAGTCAATACAGGTAATGAGATTACAAAGTAACACAAAAGAAAGTAGCAAAGTGAAAATCCGCATCATCCGGACACCTAGAAGGAGACCATGTGGTTTAACTTCAGACCCCTGCTGCCTAACAACGGAAAGTACACTGCATTTACATTTTTTAGAAATCAGAAAGGAGCCAAACAATGTGTTTAAGTTCATTTTTAATGCATTTTCCCCAGTTCTCTACGGAGCAAATTCAATAATTTAAAAGCATATTTTAACACGTATTAACAGAAAAAACAGACATTGTAAACACCCGAAAAACTGCCTCACTTCAATTCTAAAGCTTTTAAATTGATGATTCGTATTACAGAATAATAAATGAGCTTGCCAAATCTCACTGGAAAAGGTCCAAACTGTAAAATTCTATTAGAGCCTTCTAAATTAGCTTTTTAATTGTCAAAGCGAATGTTCGTAGGAAAAAATTCACATCAAATAGACTACCTTAGCAGACTATCTGGTGCAATGTCTTGAATTTTGTTTTCCATTATTACAAAACATGACAGAGGTAAAATATGTCTCTAAATCTATATGGAGTGGAGTGTTAATTAAAATGAGGGCAGTAACTTTAAATACCAAATAAAAGTATAAATCACTAAGTTAGAAATGAAAAAATGAGAAAAGACGACAAAGCAAAATTTAATTAATGGCCATTTCTGAGGCTGTTTTCTCCAAGAATTTAAAAGGCAACCCTGCTTTTATAAATTATTCCAACAATCGGGATTAAGAGTCAACTATATAAAAGTATTCCTAAATTTAAGCACAAGAAAGTAAAAAACAGACCATAAATAATTTTAAAAATGCATTCCATCAGTAAATTTTGGTTTTGCTGTTCAGAAAAAAGGAGAAGAGGGTTAGAATTTGTGCAGTGCACACACGCACATTTCTACCATTAGGGCCGTGTGTGTGCGTGCGTGTGTGCCCAGGCAGGTGACTATGATGTGTGCCTGTCTGTACTTAAGCTCTTTATACCACAACTTCAAATTTGTGGGGTACAGACTGTATAACTACAGAAATACATACATCATGCAAACTCATTTCTTCATCTCTTAAAAAACATACAATGTTTTTCACTTTTATAAACCACAATACCATATGATAAGCAAACTTATGCTTATATCAAACATTCTGTTAATATTAAGACGACCTTACATTCTATATCAAAGCATCCTTCTGAGTTGATATGGCTGCTGTACATATATCCCATATATGTAAAGTCTTAGCATTTCTTTTTTTATTTCATAATGAACACTCAAGGTTAAATATTTCCAAAGTCATATATTTAAGAAATATAGGCTACAATGTAATCATCTCAGAACATATATAAGTATAATAAAAAATAAACGGTTTGATATCCCTACCACTAAAATGTTCAAGATTTTGTAAAACAGAGCAGAGTTGCTGGGTTTAAGTTTCAAATTGAGCTAAATTATTGTAGTAATCATGGGTTTTTTGGCTAAATTTATTGAAAATGCATTGGAATTTGTCAGAACCCAGCCATAATTATCACTGACTGTTGTATGGAATCGATTTTCTACAACGCAAAAATACCAGCTGTTACAGTATGTCCTGAGAGGGATTACCGAATATTCTTAAATTGAAGTTCAATCCATCTTTCCATAAAAGAGAGAGAGCCAGGAACATAACAGCGGTATCAAGTGCACCTGAAGCATTTACAATGCCCAACAGAACTATTACAACCCTCCTTTAAAAAGGCTTATTTTTGAAATTTCATTATTCCAGTTGTACCTTGCTTCTATATATCACACTGTATCAGGTTCTTCTGGCACCTATCATGTGGAAACAGTGAAATATGTGAAGGTCTACGAGCTCACAATGTCCGATTTCCAGCAGCCCTGGGTAACCCCTAGGGCTCCCGTGGCGTTCATGACACCTAGTGGTCAATACCAGGAGTGCAAGTGTTTGTAGCAAAGTTTCCTGTTTTCAGTAAAGCAAATACTGTCTTAATTGCACCCAGTGAAATAGTCATCAGCAAAGAAAAAAACTGCATACACACACTGTTAAAGAAACACACCCTCTGGCCTAGTGCCTCCTCTCCTGGCAACACTCACTACACCACCCTACTTCACTTCTGACACCACAATGTGGTTTTCGCACAGCAAGCAATGCTATGTCATCAGGGACTATCCTACAATTCAACCCAATTTTTTATATATTTATTTTTTATTGTTTTTCAAGTATAGTTGTCTCCATTTCCCCCGTCTTCTCCCCCCACTGTCCCACTCACCCCCACCTCCCACCCTGAATCCTACCCGCCTTTGGCTTTGCCCATGGGTCCTTTATGCCTGTTCCTTGCCTACCCTTCCCCTTCTTTCCATTTCCCTCCTCTCCCCTCCCCTCTGGCTATCGTCAGTCTGTTCTTTATTCCAATGTCTCTGTTTATATTTTTCTTGCTTGTTTGTTTTGTCGATCAGGTCAATTTTGACACTTTCTACCTGGAGATAGCATCAGATTTCACAGGTAAAGACTCAGTCCTACAAGACTGCCCTCCCCCTTCAGATGTCCATCAAAAGTCCAGGTGTCACCTGTGCTTCTAATCAATTACCTATAAATCAGAGGTTCCTGAAACCCCATCCTTGGGCTTGATTAACTTGCTAGAGCCATTGAAAGAACTCAGGAAAACATTTACTTCCTAGTTTGCCAGTTTATTATAAAAGGACACACGCAGGCACAGCCAGTGTTGAAGGGATGGGTACACAGGGCAGGGTATGTGGGAAGGGGCTTTAAGAATCTGGTCCCTTTACATCATTGGCCATTGGCAACTGATTCAACCTACAGCCACTCTCAAGTGGGAGTGGGGCTGAAAGTTTCAAACCTCTTATCAAGGTTGGTTCCCTGGCAACTGGCCTGCATCCTTAGAGGCTTTCTAAAAGTCACCTCATTAACGTAAACTAAGGTGTGGTTGGACAAGCCACCTTTATCACTCTTACCACTTAGAGTATTCCAAGGATTTTAGGAGCTCTGTGCCAAAAAACTGAGGAAGAATAAATATATTTCTTATTTTAAATAATATTACACACACCTAATTCAGACGAACAAGAAGTCAAGTACTGGACCCCATTTCCAAACACATTTCCTCTAGAGTTGGGGAGACTATTCAAGAATATGAAAACTTTTAATTAACTGTCATCATAAATATTTAATAATTATATTAACATCCCATCACTTCAAGACACCATAACTACGGCCAGTAATCCAACTGTAGATTAGTTCACCAGACACAAATACTCTAAACTTTAGTTACACTTTCAAAATGCAATAGAGGCCCCAGTTGGGTGGCTCAGCTGGTTGGAGCGTTGTCCTGTACCACAGAAAGTTGCGGATTTGGTTCTGGGTTCTAGGTTGAGGGTTCCATCCCTGGTCAAGGTGTGTATGGGAGACAGCACAGAGTTGACTTTCCCTCTGTCTCGCTCCTTTCTTTTCTCTCCACAATCAATAAGCATACCCTCGGGTGAGAATTTTTTTTTAATGTAAGAGAGCAAAGAAATAACACAAACAAAAATAAACTCTTTTACAAATCTAATATCAAATATTTTTAAGCTCAATTTTTAAGATTTAACTGAAGATTTTTTAAAAGCTGAAAGACTGATTATGTTAGCAAATGCATGAAGCAAACTAGTATCAGTAAACATTATTCAAACCTTCATAAATGATAACTGTAAGAAAATAAAAGAGGCAAAATATAGCTAAGTGGCATAAATCTTTTTATACAAGGTCTGTCCAGAAAGTATCCAGCCATGTGCTATGGAAAAAAAAAGACATTTATTGAAAAAGCTACAAGAAACTTTGTACACAGGACAATGACGCCTCACTCCCCTTCAGAGGAGGCACCTTGGGACCTCACACAGTTCTCCCAATAGCCATCAGCTGCCCCTTTACATTTTCCTGAATCTCATCAACAATCTGAAATCTCTTCCCTTTCAAAGGAGATTTTAGTTTTGGAAAAAGCCAGAAGTCCCAGGATGCCAAATCTGGTTGTAGGGGGGCTGAGTCACCTGGGTGATTTGATGTTTTTGCAAAAAAACCCTGTATAACACAGATGCATGAGCAGGCACGTTGTCGTGATGAAGCTGCCAATCACCAGTTGCCCAAAGCTACAGCCTTCTGAATCATCTGAATAGTTTCCATGGAGGAATGTTCAATCTTAATGCAAAATCTAATGCAGATTTGTTGCTCTACTCATTCAGTCATTTTGAATGTGACAGCCACACAGTGCACATGCTCACTCAATGGCGTCTACATCCCCCACTGACTAGTACAGTGAAGTCGTCATTGTTCACACATGCACAGTCCAGTCCACTCTCCTTGGCTGCCAGGTTACCTCAATGTCACACAAACCGTTCTTGTTATACAAACAATGGTTGGACTTTTTCTAGACAGATTCTCATAAAAAAGGTATTTCTATCAGCAATTCTCAAAGATTGGTCTGCAGACCCTTATGGACTCCAAAACCCTCTCAGAGGGGTCCGTGAGGTGAAACTATTAAAATACTTTTTAATATCTTAATGGTATATTAATATATTAGTACATTAATTATAATGTTATACTTAGGAAAATTGTAATGCTTAAACTATGTAGTCCCTAATCATAAACAAAATCCCATTTCAATTTTGTCTAGCCCAAGAACCTTAGAATCTGTCACTAAACATAGAATAATAAAAATAAGTTTTACACCTGACAACATTTTAGGGCACTCTCATTAAGAAAATATGCTTTATACAACCAAACACAAAAAAGAATCCTAGATTTTAAAAAAGAAAGGGGGGAAATCATATGTGATGCAAATATCCCACATTTTATAAACTCAACAGGGCTCAATTATTATATAAAACTCACAGACCTCCTTTCCACAAATGGAAATAAAAATACCAAAGCAATGAAAAAGAAGAATCCCATTAAAAGAATCCTATAAAACTTTCTTTAAAAAAGACTTAAAAGAGGAAACAAGAGAAATGCTGCTTTGTAATCCCCAGGTTAAGACACCCAGGCCTTAAGGTTGCTAGAAAAGTCTGCAAGAGCCCTAGCTCACTTGCCCAAGTAACCATGACATGAGTTCATTCAGGCCTTCCCCTGAGCAGTGCCCTGAGTGGGAAGATACACACTGTCACGGTCACAGTCACTCCATTACCCCTTGTCTGGGAGCACAGGTGCAATGAATGAACGGGCACACACCAGCAGTGACCTCCTTCCATACTACCCAAACCATCTCCAACAGTCAGTGCACCAGGACCCAGGGTTTTCTCTCAGACTGTCCTCAAGCAAAGCCAACAGCGTTTGCTAGTGCTGGGCACATCCCCCACCTCCCCACAGTGGGACCCTTCTCTGATGATGACCTCTTTTTCACTATATTTTTACCACCCACTACTAAAGAGTCTTGGATAGTCTTCAAGTTACACCATTCACCACCAATGACCCACTTTTTCCCCCTGTATTCTAGCTCTTTCCTTGAATTGTTGGGGGCAGGGGAGAATAACTTCCTCATTACATTCTCCTTGACGAATTCTGAATTCTGGATCCAACCCAGCACTCCACCAGCATTCCCTCAAGCCTTCTCCATCAGAAAAACCACTCTGGTAATCATTGTTGATAAGTAAGGTGTATCAATGTAATTTTAAATTTTTGTCAGGCTTACATACCCCACTAGATTTCCTTTAGGGTGAAACCCATATCATATGTCCCTAAAAATGACACAATGGCCTCTGTTCAGAAGTACTTCTATAAGTGACCAACTCCAGCCTTCCAAGAGCTCCCTTTTCCTTCAAGGTCAGAGTAACCTCATTACTTTACTTATGGGGAGACAGCCCTGGCTAATGAAAACGCACACATTTGGAACTGAGACAGACCAGCTCTGCCTTACTGACCCTGTGATCTTGGCCAGGCTGTTTAATGAAATGAGATTAAATGCAATGACATAAGTAAAACACCCAACCTAGAGTCGCCGATCAACAGATGACAGCTTTAATTAATACCTGTCAAGTTCATTTTCATCATCACTCTCTATCTCTCACCTCCTCTAACCTTGCATGTTTTCAAGAAGTCCTGAACTGAAGACAGAGTCTTTTGTGGGAGACAGCCCAGTCTCTCGATTTTACCACTTCCTACAACTTATAAGGTATGAGACTTTGGAAAACCAAATAAAATAACATTGATTTTTATATATAATGTTATTATACATTTATATGTATATGTGTATGTGTATGTATATGTTAGGGAAAGATAACACTGAGTGAACACAATTTCCAAGACTCAACATTCAGCTTCATTTGTCAAGATGATCCCATGATATAATCACCACTATCGCCATCTTACAGATGAGGAATCTGAATTTTAAGCAACTTGCCCTGAGCCCACAGTCTGAAGGGATTCTAATATCAGCATGTAAGAACCTAATGCCTACACTACTAACCACGTTACGCAATGCTAGCTTTTAACCCAGTTTTCTCAGGTATCGAAAGGAAATAACATCTATGACTCATTTACTTCTTGTGATGGCTAAATGAAACAACATACTTAAGATACTGGAAAGAAACCAGATGCTCAAATATTAGCTCTCTCCTTCTCACGACATTTCCCCTAATGCCCCTGTCTTATCTTACCCTGTTTGTTTACAAATAAGAAAACTGCCCATTTCACATCCACATTCTCTAGATTGCACCTTAGTCATGCGCCTTCTCTGGTAGACCCAAAACCTGAGGCAGATTTGGAAAACAGTTTCTCAGACTTCAATCCATTGATTTTTTTTAACACTTTAGATCATAACCACAAAACCCATACCCTCTAAAAGCCAGAGATAGTTCCAAAACCTATGGTCACATCTTGCAAGGTGGCCAAGGATTGTTCCCCTATGTTCTACGCTGTTACAGTAAACTATGGAGTATATCAGAAGCTCAAGAACATAATTCAGAGTCTACTGAATCTTTCTTATAAACAAAATGTCACCACAGAATTAATCTCAAATCATAGTAATTTCAAAATGTCATGAGAAGCCTGAAAGTAAATCTGCCAATAAAGCAAGTATTGTTAAAATTACATTTCACTGTCTATTCGAATTAGCATGCATAAAGATAAAATGTTTATTAAAGAGCTAAATTTAACATTAAATTATAACAGAGTTACCAGAAGTATATACCCCTTTAGCAATAAAGCCTCGAACAGAATAAAATCAAAATAAATCCAAAAAGAAGGAAAACTGAAAATCCACAAACACATGAAAATTAAGCAATATACTCTCAAACAACTAATGAGTCAAAGAGGAAATCAATGAAAATGAAAAAACTTATCAAATCTTCAGGGATGCAGTAAAGCATTGCTAAGAGGGATTTCACAGCTGTGAACACTTATATTAAAAAGAAAAATCTAAAATCAATAACTCAACCTTATAGCACAAGGAACTGAAAATGAATAAAGTTAAAAGAGGAAGGAAATAATAAAGATTACAGCAGAAATAAATGCAATAGAGAGGAAAAAATAATGAAACTAAAAGTTGGGGTTTTTTCCAAAACATAAAAAAGCAGACATCCTTAGCAAGACTGAGAAAAAAAGAGAGAAAACTCAAATAACTGAAGTCAGGAATGAAGAGAGAGACATCACAACTGACGCCGCAGAACTAACAAGGATTACAACAGACTGCCAAGAAGTACACACCAACACGTTGGATAACCAAGAAATGAATAAACTCCTAGAAACATGTAACCTGCCAAGACTGAATTGTAACAAAATTTAAAACTCTAAAAAGGCCTGTAACAAATAAGGAGATAGAAACAATCATCAAAAAACTCCCAACAAAGAGAAGCCCAGGACCAGACGAGACTTCGCTGGAGAAGACTACTATTAAAGAATTAACATCAAACCTCCTTAAATTCTCCCCCAAAATTTAAGGGGTGGGAACACTGCCAAGCTCCGTCTGTGAGGCCAGCATTGCCCTGAAACCGAAGCCAAACAGAAACACTAGAAGAAAACTACAGACCAATATCCCCGATAAACTGTCATTTAAAATCCTCAAAAAAACTCTATCAAAACAAACTCAACAACACATTAAAAGGATTTATATACAATTACCAACTGGGGTTTGCCCCTGGAATGCAAGTATGATTCAACATATGAAAATCAATCGATGTGCTACACCACATTAACAGAATGAAGAACAAAACCATGTGATCCTCTCAATTCACACAGAAAAAGCACATGACTAAGTTCAATACCTTTCACGATCGAGACACTCAATACACTAGGAATAGAAGGAAACTATCTCAACATAATAAAGGCCATATATGAAAAGCTCACAGCTAACATACTCAATGGTAAAAGACTGAAAGCTTTTCCTCCAAGTGAAGGACAAAGAAATTATGCCCACTCTCACCACTTCTACTCAACATAGTCAAAGTTGTAGCCGACGCAAGTAGGCAACAAAAAGAAATAAAAGACACACAAAGTGGGAAGGAAGAAGTAAAAGTATCTCTATTCACAGATGACATTACATGATCTTATATGCAGTAAGCCTTAAAGAGTCCACAAAAAAATTACTGGAATTTCTAAACAAATTCAGCAAAATTACAGGATACAAAAATCCACTGAGTTTCCATACACAAACAGCAAGCAATTCAAAAAAGGAAATTAAGGGAGCAATCACATTCACAGCAGCACCTAAAAGAATGAGATATTTAGGAATAAACTCAACCAAGGTTGAAAGAACTCCAAACTGAAGAACTACAAGACATCACTGAACTAATTTAACACAAATAAATGGAAAGACATCCTGCGTTCACAGACCAGAAAATTTAAAATTGTGAAAATATCCATATTGCCCAAAGCAATCTACAAATGCAATGGAATCCTTGTCAAAAAAAAAAATCCCAATGACATTTTTTGCAAAAATAGAAAAACTACCCTACAATTCATGGGGAATTTCAAGGGATGCTGAAAATCCAAAACAACCTTGAAAAAGAAAAAAAAAGTTGGAAACCTCACACTTCCTAATTCCAAAATATATTGCAAAGCTACAGTAATCAAAACAGACTGGTATTGGCATAAAGACAAACATACAGGCCAATGAAACAAAATAGTGAGCCTGGTGCAGGTAGGCGGGGAGAACCCTGACAACGGCCAATGATCTTCAACGAAGTTGCCATGACAAGTCAATGGGGAAAGAACAGTCTTTAACAAACGGTGTTAAGAAAACTCGATATCCATAAGCAAAAGAACTATATCGGATCCATATGATACACCATGCCCAAAAATTAACATAAAAATAGATTAAATCCTAAATGTAATGCCTAAAACTATAAAACTCCTAAAAGAAAACATAAGGCAAAAATTTCATGACACTGAATTTGGTCATAATATCTTGGATATGACACCAAAAGCATAAGAAACAAAAGTAAAAATAGACAAATGGGACTACAAAAGACTTTAAAAACATCTGAAACAATCAACAGAATGAAAAGAGGACCTACAGAATGCGGTATCTGCAAATCATATCTTAGGAGCGGTTAACATCCACAATATATATTGAGCTCCTACAACTCAACAACAAAAAAAATGAATGAAAAATGAGCAGAGAACCTCAAGAGACATTTTTCCAAAAAGCACATGGCCAACAAGCATATGAAAAGATGCTCAACATCATTAATTATTAGAAAAAGTGCAAATCAAAATGAGACATCATCTGACACCCATTTGTTTATTAGGTGCAGATTTTCAGTTTTTCAGGTCTGGAGAGCTGTTACATGACAATGTGAATATATTTAAGACTACTGAACTGTCACCCAAAGGGGTTAATATGGTGAATTCTGTATTATGTGCTTTTATTTACCACAATTTATAAAATGAGTACAACACTTGAAGACAAAGGAAGAAAGGAATTCACTACAAACTACTAGCCGGAATAGTTGCCCAGTAACCCACGATTATTATCAAAGATGGGAAATCTTAATTCCAGCAACAAGCAAAGTGATTTAAGCAACAGTTACAATACAAGCCAGCCTTTATAGGAGGGTGTGTAGAGCTGTCTTGGAATTCAAATTTGAAGCACATAAATCACTGCTGTACTTAGAAGCACAAATAAACACTTTGTCAGAGGGGAGGTACTAACACCAGCCAATTGTGCTATACATTTGGGGCATAATACATGGTTTCAACCATCACTGCCGGTTATGAATGACAACCCAATTGCTGTACCAAAGAATATAATGTAGTGAACTTAACAACACTCATTTTTTTTAAATTTTTTCTATGTGCATTTAGACAACAGTGTTACCAAAAAAAAAGTTTCTGTTGTTGCAATTGTTTGCTACTGAGGCACAACCCAGCCCATTCTGACTGACACACTGATTGTTTGAAAAACTCAATGGTCGAACTTTTAAATAACATAAATCATTTACTCTAAGTACATACATTATTATTTACTGGGTACTAACCGATATTGTATGATTCGACACAATAGTTCCTAAAACTGTAGCTTATTAACAGCATCTGCAATGAATCTGGATATTTATAAACATGGCTTCACATGTCCACTAACTAGATGACAAAAATCACACAGCTTGTCCAGTTTTGTCAGTGTCGTGGGCCCTACAACACAGCCATCAAAAAATAAGCTTGCTGAAAATCAATTCCTGTGGCGTCATATTAATTACATCACAATGTCAAAGTTAACTGCGTTTTCTCATTAAGGACAGCACCAGGGAGGTAAACTACATGCAATACACAATAGTTGTTGATGCATGTTTACATGTTTATTGTTTTAATTTTTTATTGATTGATTTTAGAAAGAGAAACATCAGTTTGTAGTTCCACCTATTTACGCATTCACTGGCTGATTCTTGCATGTCCTCTGACTGGAGATCGAACCCACAACCTTTGATGTGCAGAGACAATGCTCTAACTGATCTATGTGGCCACGTGTATTTTTTAAGCTATCATAGATAGCAATAAAAGAAATATGTAATCTAAACACACCGTTCACTTGTAATACAAACAACTGTATACCAAGTTCGATTTTTGGCCATGGCAGTCTGTCTACGTTCTCAGAAGAAAGCCACACTTTCTGGCTCGGGAGCTTAGGTTCGTGCTGCCCAGAGTTGAACACACTCCTCTGCTTTAATGATTTCCAAAGCCAAAAGCAAAAGGGAATAAGCTCTTTAAAGAGCAATGCAAAACCCTAACGCCATATTACACATAAAACAGTGAATCCTGTATCAGCTAAAAGAAAATCTGTCCCGTATTGGCCCTTCATGTATTAAATAGTAAAGAATCTCCCATTTGAAGTCAGTTATACCCCAGAGTAACTTAAGAGCATTTCATTCTTCAGATGCCTTTAAATGTCGTTTTCTTCCACTCTGTCAACACTTCAATTTCATTAATATTTACTGCTGGAATCTATTGACTATACTCTGAAATTTTTAATTTGGATATCATAGCTCTGCAAAGGACTGTTTTCCTTTCCAAAGTAAAACAAATGAATGGAAAAGGGGAAAGTTAACATTTCCAAGGTTGCATGTGAAGATGGAACAAAAATTAAGTTGCTAAGGAAAGTAACATGCCAGTCATTGTTCAAAAACCATGAGAAATGTTCCACAGAAGAACATTTCACAGAACCGCACCAGGCCTTTTAGTGCACGTACAGACACACTGGCTTACACTAACACTCTGGAAAGATACGGTGTGGTAAGGGGAAACTTTATAACGCATGTGTCAGGAAACCTTGGGTTAGAGGAGGAATCGAGACCGAAAAAAAACAGTGTATGCAGGAACAGAAAAAAATATTCAAGGCCATACGGAAGCCAGCTGTAAGTCACCTCCCATGCACACATTCTTGAGAGGAGACAGACACACACGAGAAATGGCAAAGGACACCACCTCTGTGCCTGTGGACACAGCTACAGCGGTTCAGGTTTCACAGGCCTTTCCACAAATGGCGTCTTAGTGGAGTCCCTTGGCCTCCCTCCCTAAAATCACACACACACACCCCGTCCTCATTTAATGTTTCTTCTTAGTGCTCATCACAATGAAATATGCTACGTATGTTTCACTGGTCTTGTGTTCTGTCTTCCCTACTCGAATATAAAACACGCAAGCAGGAACTTTTGCCTGGGTCGCTCACTGTTGAATTCCTAGTGTCTTAAAATAGAATAGTGCCTGCCATAGTAACAGACGGCTCTGTAAGTACTTGTTGAAGGAACCCTGAAATCTCTACCAAGTTTAGTTATGGTAATACTATCTTCCCAAAGGAGGAAGAGTTACTCATCTCACTAACCATAGTGGAAAATACTTACTAGACCAAAGGTAGAGTAGGCAAATTCCCTACTAATGAAAGGTATTAAGCGATCCGCATCTATGCCCAGTGCCGTCCGGCATTCCCAGCTCCCTGCTCTCCCCACCACTGCCTTCCATCCCCATGGGAAGTAGAAGACACTAGTGCCAGTCGGCTTGTCTGCTGCTCACTCTCCACCACCCATGGGCTGGATCATGCTGGTGCTGCTTGCACAGAAGCTTTCTCACACAAACTTCCATGGCCCTGGGCCTTTGCTGCGACCCAAGGGTCTGGCTCTTCCTCCCCCTTTGGGGAGAAGGCTGGCCAGCTCCTCTGCCATCCCGTCTCTCCTGCCATGGGGAAGACTGGCAGGGGCCACTGCCTCAGCCAAGAACACCATTCTCTTCAACCAGTGTGTGTATCTGACTTTTTATACTGATTACAAATGTATTCTAAGTTTTTCAAGTTTTTATTTAAAATTTAATAGCATTTACCATATATCCATCTCCTGAAGGTCTTAGAAAAAGAGGAGAAAAATACTACACAACCACAAATTACTAACAGTAAACCAAGACTTGGTGCCAATGTATATTCCCTTATTGGACACAAAAGAACCCAGCATCTTTACTCCCAAATCCTAACTTTCCTGATTTTTTAAAAATTTTATTGTTGTTCAAGTACAGTTTTCTGCCTTTTCCTCCCACCTCTCCCCCCCTACCCCAGCCATCCCCACTGATTTTTTTTTAATCTCCCTGAATATCTCACCTGATACCCTTATTTTGGACAGATGCTTGCTGAAGTAATTAGGCATGTAGCGTAATGATATCTGCAAGTTACTCTAAAATACTTCATAGATAAGTAGATAGGTAGGTAGACACATAGTAGGTAGGTAGCACATATGGCAAAGTGTTACCATTTGTCAGATCTAAGGTGGGCATATGGGCATTCATTGCACAGTTCTATTTTTACATATATTTAAAAATTTTATGATAAGTTTTTGGAAAAGAACTTCCATATTTCCCAGCCTCTCCTACCTCAGAGCTATGTGTCTCTCTGGGGTCCTAATCAGCCCACTTAGCAAATGCAGTGACACTCAAAATGGTCTGTTCCCACCTTCAACCTCACCTGCACACGGCTGCCAGCATCCTCTTTCTGAGCTACTTAAATGACTGTATTACTACTTTAAGTAAAGCTATGAGACAACTCATGATATAGTGAAAATCCCTGAAAACCACGCATGCCCCCTCATCCTCTCCACTGTCCTTCATCACACACACAAAATCACGTTGACACCCTCCCTCAAATTTTCTATGAAGATCCCTGCAGAGCCCTGAACACATCCTGTCACTTCGTGCCTCTGTGTGTTTGCTCTCTCTAGTCCCTCTGCCTGCTTCAAATGTGGGTTTTACCACATGTCTGTCATCACACTGCCCAAGAGGAGCAAGTAAGCAAAAAGGACCATCGTATGAGCAACAAGAAAGTCTCAGTTATGCATTGATACATTCTCTTCTTCATACCGGGGAAATTACTATTCAGCAATTCCTTTCCACATCAGCAGAGGGTGCCATAATTTCATTTTTAAAAAAGAAAATTAAAGTCATGCTAACAAAAGCAATTTTCAACTTTAGATGGAAGTGTTAAAGCTGTAAAAATAACTTTTCCCAGTTTTGAGATATAACTGATATCCATCACTGTATAAGTTTAAAGTATACACAGTAACAGTCTGACTTACATATATTGTGAAATTATTACTGCTATAAATTTAGTTAGCATCCACCTTCTCATATAGACACCAAAAGAGAAAAGCAAAAACAGAAAATAAAATTTACAAAGCTAACTGTAGTCATCATGCTATACATTACAACCCCAGTGCTTATGAACCCTTTAACTGGAAGCTTGTACCTTTGAACTTTCCCCTTCCTCTGGTAACCACCTATCCAGGCTCTTTTTCTGTGAGTTTGGGTTTTTTTAAATACATCTTTATATATGTGTGTACATACATATATACATATATTACAGATATATTTCTAATAAATAAGGAATTTCAAAGTAAAAATAAACACCCATTATCAACTTAAACAAACATTTTTATTTATTTTTTTTTACTTAATGCAATTTACTGTAGTCATTCCATTGGCTGTTAACTGAAACATTTGCCAAAAAGACAGTTTCAGCTAGGCTTGCTCAAGCTACGAGAACCCACAAAACACCCACCACAGTCAAGAGAAACACAAACGAAAGAGGAGCCAGACAGAAAGTAGCACACTGCACACTACCCTTAGGATCAAAGGCTGGAGCCTGAACAGGTGCATTTTACTTGGTCCTGCTGTTTGAGCATCTGTTATTGGCCCTTTACTTACCTCCTTTATGATTTACATATTTTCTATTTATAAGTTATACTCCTGACTTCCCACGTGCTGCTGAAGTGGGTGATGGTCTTACTTCCACTTCACACATAAAGAGGTTTCAGAGGGCACCTTCCTCCACTGAGAGAGTGGGAAGGTGAGTGCCCTGCCCAGAGCCCATGTTCCCTGTACCCCCTTTCCAGACCATCAAGGCTAGTTTAAAAAAGAAACCACATGACCATACACCTTAAATTCTGGATGTGATTATATCATTTGAACAAACGATTGAACTTGTAGGAATTTACCCTAAAAAAATCACCAAACAAGTATGCAACAATGGATCAATCAACTTAAATAAAATACACTGCAAAACGGCCGAAGCTTTTAATTGCAGATCTTCACTACTGAGACACTACTTCATTCACAGTCACAGGACCACACAGAACCGACTCGAACACACAGCTACTCTGACTCCAGGTATCCGCACAAATACACGCCATCTCTACCCCCACCACCTCTTTACTGAAACGTTTGCAGGTATTTCACTTTTTGGCCTGCCGGTCTATACTTTCCTAAGCTAGTTCTTAGTCCATTTTTAGTTTGGATTTTACAATTCCAGAAAGGTTCTGACCACTAACAGTGACTGCATTTTAAGCAGGATGGTAGAGCTCAAAGTTTCTGGCACTTTCAAAACTAATCTCTACCTCTTGTGACTTAACTAATATATTGCACACAGTTGTCAAATAATTATCCAACTCCTATGATCTGCATAGTACTATACCGGGCTATAAAAGGAAATTCCAAAATATAATCATATTTAGATTTGATCAACTGAAAATCAATTCCAGTTCTAAAGTTCTGAACCTATGAGTGTAGCTTCATTCTGCAGTTTTTCTACTCATGAGCTTCAGGGACTCGAGTAAACTAGGACCCCTCTCTCTCCAAGTGCTCCGAAGCAGGGCCATCCCTGTACAAGCTGTAATGACTGAGATCTCAGCCTTATCTCAGAGGAGAGATGAGACTGAAAAAGCCCGGAACCACCAGAGGACCTAGGAATTTACTCGGTTTTCTGTGAGATATTAAAAATCTGATGTCACTCAAACCTGGGTCCTAAAACCAGGAGGCTGGCCCCAACTCTCATGCATTTAGCCTCCCCACCAAGGTCTTACATTTTCTAGACACTCTGCTCACAGTCACTGTTTTCTTCAATACGTTAAAAAAATGTAAGAAATACATGTCTACACTGATAAAAAACAAAAGCATTAAAGGAGAATCAGGCCAGATGTTTTTTCCAAGTAGGCAAAGAAATCACTTAATAGTGGAAATTTAAGAAATGCTTAGGACTACTTGAAATGTAAACCATCTTAGGTAACAATAAAAGTGAATAATCTGACAATAAAAACTCCATTTCTTGTTTTAATATATCTTATTGATTATGCTATTACAGTTGTTCCAGTTTTTCCCCTTTTGCCCCCTCCACCCGGTACCCCCCCATTCCCTCTGGCAATCCCCTCACCTTAGTTCATGTCCACTGGTCATGCATGGAAGTTCTTTGGCTTCTCCATGTCATATACTGTTCTTAACATCCCCATCTATTCTGTACCTACCAATTTATACTTCTTAATCCCTGTACCTTTTCCCCCATTCTCTCCCTTCCCCCTCCCAACTGATAACCCTCCAAATGAATTCCTGATATGCTTGTTCCTGATATCTATTCCTGTTCTGCTTAGTTTGTTTTTAGATTCAGTTGTTAATAGTTGTGAACTTATTGTCATTTTAATGTTCATACTTTAGAACTTCTTTTTCTTAAATAAGTCCCTTCACCATTTCATATAATAATGGTTTGGTGATGATGAACTTCTTTAACTTAACCTTGTCTGGGAAGTACTTGATCTGCCCTTTGATTCTTAATGATGACAGCTTTGCTGGATAGAGCAGTCTTGGTTTTAGGTCCTTGCTTTTCATCACTTTGAATACTTCTTGCCAGTCCCTTCTAGCCTGCAAAGTTTCTTTTGAGAAATCAGCTGACAATCTTATGGGTACTCCTTTGTAGATAACTCTCTGCTTTTCTCTTGCTGCTTTTAAGAGTCTCTCTTTATTTTTAACCTTTGGCTTTTTAATTATGATGTGTCTTGATGTGGTCCTCTTTGCATTCATCTTGTTTGAGATTCTCTGCGCTTCCTGGACTTGCATGTCCATTTCCTTCGCCAAATTAGGGATGTTTTCTTTCATTATTTTTTCCAATAATTTTTCAATTTCTCACTCTTTCTCTTTTCCTTCTAGCACCCCTATGATTCAAATGTTGGCACATTTGAAGTTGTCCCAGAGGCTCCTAACCCTATCCTCATTTTTTAGGATTCTTTTCTCTTCTTGTTGTTCTGTTTGAATGTTCTTTGCTTCCTTATGTTCCAAATCATTGATTTGATTCTTGGCTTCATCCACTCCACTGCTGAGTCCCTGTAAATTTTTCTTTATTTCACTTAGTGTAACCTTCATTTCTGCCTGGTTCTTTTTGATGCTGTTGAAGTAGCCAATGAGTTCCTTGAGCATCCTGATAACCAGTGTTTTGAACTCTGCATCTGATAGATTGTTTATCTCCATTTTGTTTAGTTCTTTTTCTGGAGTTTCATTCTTTCATTTGGGTCATATTCCTTTGTCCTCATTTTGGCAGCCTCCCTATGTTTGTTTCTATGTGTTAGGTAGAGCTGCTCTGACTCCCTGTCTTAGTAGAGTGGCCTATTGTAGAAAAGTGCACCAGTAAGTTGTATGGGGTAGAGCCTTAGGTAATCGCCAGGGTGGGGCAACCCCTGTGAGGCAGGTTGATGGAGTCTCTGATATTATGTCGTCACTTTATAGCTCTGTGTGGGGGAGGGCTCAGAAAGGTGACAATGCTGCTGCCTGTCCTCTGGAGTTTTGTCCAGGAGGAAACTGTCCCCCTGCAATCACCCTGATGGCAGCCGCTTCCATTTCCCCCCATATGCCACTGGTGTCTTCCAGCTGCTGCCCTAGTACTAGAGCCCAGAAGGAGTGAGTCTGTGTAAGTCCTAAGCCCATTGCAGGCCCTTTAAGGGCAGATGCCTGGGAATCCTGCAGTTTCTTCCACCACCCCAACTACCACTGGTTTTTACAGCCAGAAGTGATGGGGACGTATCTTCCTGGCACTGGAACCCTGGGCTGGAATCCCTCACTCGTGAGGAGTCCTTCCCAATTTTTATCCACCACATGTGGTTTTGGGACTGCCCATTCCACATCTCCATGTCTCCACCTCTCCTACTCATCTGGATGAATTTGATTTGTTTAATTCCTTGGCTGTCAAACTTCTGTATAGTTCAATTTTCTGATGATTCTGGGTGACAGTTGTTTTGCAATTTAGTTGTAATTTTTGCTATGGTTGTGCAAGGAGGCAAGCCATTTTTACCTACACCTCCTGTCTTGACGGGAAGTCTCAAAAGCTCCATTTCTGACATACATGTCCAGGTGAAACTCCCATTCACCTAACAGCTGCAAATTCATTCTGGGTTTCCTAAAAAGAGTCTCTTCTCATCTATACTTCTTTAAAGATAGGAATGATTTTTTTTTTAATTTTTGGTAAAAGATAAGCTGGGAAGGGGTAATGT
>VMDR010015083.1:0-22735 GCA_007922815.1 Macrotus californicus | reverse complement strand
GCATCATTTTGCTTCCTGAGTCTCTTGTATTACAGATGAGGAAGCAAGAAGACCAAGGCTGATTTCTATTTGACTCACTTTATTACTTGGTTAGGAATCTTTGGGAGAACCAAGAGGTCATTTCTATAAATGAAATGAATGTAAATACCTAGAATTTAATATTTTTTAAAAAAGTTCAATCACAATAGTAACATAAATAGAGCTTTTTAGATTTGGATTCTCTGCCTTGGGAATCCATGTGAACCACCTCAGAATCTTCAATATTCTTTAGATTACTCGAAAAATCCTAGATCTGTTTTATTCAGAATATTCATATTATCAAAGTAATTTCTAGGAAACAGCATACAAACAAAGCAAATTATATTATTTTTAAAGCTTTGGGAATATTTGTTATCCATGGAAAATAAATAATAATGATTAAAAAAAACAAACCTTGTTGGTAAGATTCAGGAGAACCTTACTTTTTATATTTTTAATGAAAGACACAGCAAATGATGTCAGTGCATAGATGCATCTCCAGCTCTAAGTCACTGATGCCTCTTCATTGTCATATTGATCGACATTCATGAAATGGAAACAGCCATTAGATAAATTAATCAGTGTCTTTAACCATAGCATTAAAAAAAATAGATACTAGGCTTTATAACCAGAGTACAAATTCATACTATGACTTTGGGAAATTGGCAATATATACTAAAGCTAATCATGCCCATACCCTATCACCTAGCAATTTTACTCTGAGGTATATGCTAAAAAAAAAAAAAATGTGTTCATATTGTTCAAAATGGACATCTTCAAGAATAATCAAAATATTTTTATTCATAATAGCCCCAAACTGAAATTAACCCCAATGTCCATCAACAATAGAAGGAATAAACACATTGTGGTACATTCATATGCATTATGTTGTTAGGGCTGCTATAACAGAACACGGCAGACTAGGGCCTTAAACAACAGAAATTGATCCCTCATGGTTCTGGAGCCTGGAAGTCCAAGATGAAGGTGTTGGCAAAGTTGGTTCTTCTAAGACCTCTCTCTTAGGCCTGTAGTGGGCCTTCTCCTTCCATCTTCACATGGCCTTCCCTTTGTACATGTGCATATCCTAATTTAATCTTCTTATGAGAACAAGAGTCCAATTGGATTAGGAACTGCTCTCATGGCCTCATTTTAACTTAGTTCCTTCCCTAAAGACCCTATCTCTAAATGCAGTCACATCTGAGGTACTGGGGGTTAAGACCTCAACATACGAATTTCGAGGAGAGTACAACTCAGCCATAGCATCACCAGTGGAAGACTAAACAGCAATTTCAAAAGAATCAGTTTCTGCCACATAATAATGAACAAAAGAAAGTATAGGCTTTATGACGCCATTTATATAAAATGAAAGAACAGGCAAAACTAATCTATAGAAACAGAAGTCAGGAGAGTAGTTCCCTATTGCCTGGGAAGTGATACACTGGGAAGTGCTTGGTGTTTTTGGAGTGGGTGGGGCTGGAAATGTTCTCTATCTCATTCTGGTCAGTGGTTACATCAGAGTGTGTATAGGGAAGATCCCTTGAGCTAAAGACACCTAGATTTTTGTGCTTTACAATATGTATATAGCTATGAGAATGATTAAAAAAAACAAAATGATAAATTACTAAGAGGAAACTTTTGGGGACATCTTTTCACCTTTATCAAATTATCTCTTTTATGAGAGACTGGTACCAATGACTATAACAAAATATGTATTTTGATTAAACAAACAGTTGGTCCTATGTGATCATACAAGGAAAGCACGGCTTAATGAATGAATTTACTCCCTTTTTTCAGAGTGCTCTCTTTAGAAACTGATCTAAGAAAATGTGTATCCAGACTTAACCTGACTTAACACTGGCATAGTCAGCCTCCAGTCAGGGCACACTGCTCAGTTCAGCTTCTTACTGGCTTTATTATCCTCACCTTAAGCAATTTACTCTTCAGTCTTTACTGAGTCAGTCAACAGAATTTACTAAAGAACTATTATGTTCTAGGCTTGGGAATATAGCAATGCACAATACAAGGAAGAAGAAAAAAAGCTCTTCCATCATGGAGTTTCATTCCCATGGAAAGATATAAACAGTGAACAAATAAATAAGTAAAATGACTGGTTTGCTAAGATGCTAAGTGACATGGAGAAGAATAAAGCAGAAATGAGAGTAGAGAATGCTGGGCAGGCCTGGAGGTGTGGCCAGTTCTAAGTGAGGTAGTCAAGCTTCCCTGAGAAGAGGCTATTGAGCAAAGAGTTGAAAGTCATTTTTATGGATGGTGAGTTAAAACATTAAGACAGAGAGATAAAGTTATTGAACATTGTAATGTGCCCTGAAATCTGAAACAGTCTATGCTATATAATAGACATTTTTGTGGAAGAAAGAAAACGATTATGCATTTCTCAGAAGGACAAGCTAATAGAGCTTCAGCTCACTGGAAATTCAGTTGGCAAACAATTATTCAGCACCTGACGAATAAACCTACATGGTCTTTGCCCTAATGGAGTTTAGAGTCTACTGCAGTGTTTTACAAATTCTTCATCATTATCCATTTAGGAGCCCTCTTAGAAATTTTATTCCAAAACTCTATTTCTGTCACCATAAAATGTTAACATCACAGATATACTGTATATCTGTTTATGTACTGTGGCTCTTTGGAAGGCCACAAACCATTATAATAGATATGATTTTTTTTATTCCCCCAAGAACCAATTTTCACCTCCTTGATGGGGTGCTATTGTCCCCACTTAGAACATATGGTCTTTGAGATGAGGAGATTACCCTGGATTATCCAGTGGAATCCACTCCAATCACATGAGTTCTTAAAAGCAAAGAATCTTCCTTGGCTCTAGTCAGAAAGATATGTTACAATGGAAGAAGCGTCAGAGAAATACAACTTGTTGTCTTTGAATATGAAGGACGGGGCCATGAGCAAAGGAATGCAGGTAGCTCCTAGAAGCTGGAAAGATCACAAAAACAGATTCTCCTGTAGAGCCTCCAGAAAGGAACACAGCCTCTCTAACCCCTTGATGTTATCCCAGGGAGATCCATATCTGACTTCTGACTTTCAGAACTGTAAGATGATTTTGTGTTGTTTTTAGCCTCTTCACTGCTCCCCCCCCCCAAAGAGAGAGAGAATAAATATATAGTCTAGTGGGAAGACCAGTATCAAATAATCATACAAAATCACAAAGAATAATAAATTCTGAAAGATACAATGAAGCAGAAGTATAAATTCTGTAAAAGCCTAACAATGGAGGTTCTAGGATAGCCCTTGGAAAGAAGTCACATTGGCAGTGAGAGTTGAATGATAGGTAAGAGTTAACTAGAGAACAGTGGGAGGTGAAGCATCTCTTTCCTGTAGAACAACATCTATAAAAACATGAGGCAAACAGGAGCCTGGTGCATTGTTAGTTGGATGAATTGAAAGTTGCTGAGTGGGACGGGAGGGTATTGGGTAAGGGAAGAGGAGGCTGGAGGGGAGGCAGGGGCTCACTTGTGAAAGGCCTGGCAGGTCAGGGCACAAATTTTATGTTTTATTCTAAATGTCATGGAAATCCACTGAAAGGCCCTGAGTGGAGTAGTGCTCATATTTTAAGGAAGCACTTTGACTGTGGACAATGGGTTGGAGAGGCAAGAGCTAAGTGGATAGATCCCAGAGCAGGTGATTACATTGAATCTGAGCAGCGAACTCTACCAGGGTGTTGTTGGAAACGTGAAGGCACCTAAGAACAATGGAAAACCGTAAACCTAAGAACTAATCTGATTGCTGAAATTTTGTTTAGTTCTCCCAAAGCCCCTGAATGCCCCAAGTGTGATTCAAACTGGACATAACTTTGCTGTCATCAACATCAGCTCTGAGCCTTACTTTGGGGATGGACCAATCAAATCGAAGAAGCTTCTCTACAAACCTGTCAATCATTATGAGGCATGGCGGCACATTCAAGGTAAGGTTTGGACAGAAGAGGCTGTACCTGGGGATGTGGCAGGAGGAAAAGAATTTTTTTCTCCAAATATAGAAATCCTCTTTGCCTCAACCCTCCACCCTGTGCTGGTGACTGTAGCAGAGGATTTCATTTCAGAGTGTCCAAGATACAGAGAGTGACAGGGACCTCCGAGTTCTGAGGCCAATTTCTGAAGGTTGAGGTGTGCTATGGAACACAGAACAGACTGCATCAGGAGTTACTATCTACAGGGGGGGGGGGTCCTGCACAAATAACGCCCCTATTGTTATTACACAATCATAAGCATGTAATTCTGTGACATAACAATATCACACTCAAGCATATCATATGAAATTTTAGGTGAAATGTTCAAATTAAAACTATAAATTATTACACCCATATAATTACCCTGCCAACCATACTCAAGCAGGCATTTACTTCTGCCGGACCCTGTGTACCAATAGTTCTTTTTCATTCTCTGGCTCTCCGGTCCTGTTTTCAGTTACCATACCTTGATTGGTCATGGTTAAAGATATGTGTTTTTGCCATAAATATAACAGGGAATTCCAGGGGCTCCTGGAAAGAGACTCAATCTGCTCAAATTCGAGGGGTGATTGTTGCTGCTGTATTAAGTTGTTTGTTCTTTTTCACATTTCACTCTTGCCCTGTCCTGCAGGCTCCAAACCCACTGAGGTTTTGAGGGGAACGTGAGCCTGAAAACTAGGTCATGGCAGCCTGGACTGGAGTGGCAGGGGGGCGGGCAGAGTGCACGCTCCTCCCCCCACTTCCTGAAAGAAAAAATAGTTCCACAAAACGTGATAAAATGTCAAAGTTTTCATGAAAACAGTTTAACAGATTTGTCAAATTTATTTTGAAACCCAAATTGGAGTTCTGTTTGTTGCATGATGATGTAAAAATCACCATTTTTTAAAAAGAAAACTGAGCATTATCTCGCCAGTGCTGCCTGAATTGTGCCATCTGTAGCAAGACCTGTGATACCACGTTTGTAGGCCACACACATCCCTCCACCAGTGCTTCTGTCACTGGTGCCTGTGAGCTTCTGGAAAAGGCCCTCTACCCCACTGTATGTAGGTAATTAAGGGAGTTACAGAAAAGGAAAAGAAAAGGAGGGTTTGGGGCTTAGTAACACTTGCTGATCTGGGTATATTGAATAAAGTCACGGTATGATTCCTGAGCTCTTCACGTGCTATTGTAGACTCAGCTGAAGTTCAAAATCCCAGGAACATAAGGCTGATGGGTGGGGTTGCTGCTTCCAACAGCGATGGCCAGGTCTTACTAAAAAAAGCGGCTTTTAAATAAATATGTTGGTAATAATTCATAGCCTCTTTTTACAAGTAGACATCCACAAAAGGGTCTTTTACGGACTTTAAAACACAGCCCACTTTTTTCTTAGTCACCAGGAATTTATCATACGATGGAGGCAAAAATCTACCTTCGCAGGATCCATGGAGAGAGAGGCTGGCTGAAGCCATAGCTAAGGAGAAAAGCAGCATGTGCTGTTTCTTAATGGGCTCTGCTTTCCAGTACTGCCGACCCCTTCCCTTGTAGTGACAGAACCGGTACAGATCCGTTATTCTTTCATTGTGAGCAAACCCCCAGAGCTTTCTCCTCTCCACAGCTTGCTTGCAATCACTGAATGTATTTGAAAACAGTAGAAATTAAATTATTTTATGTTGTTCTAAATAGAGATTTTTTTTCCCCCTAAATCAGATTGGTATTCCATACAGTAGAATATTCATGTGATTTATTCTACAAATGTAAAGATGAGAGCAGACATGATTAAGCAGCACAGAAATACTCAGTGTACACAGTGTAACCCGTCCTTTAACTTCCTTTAAAAAGCCTTATTTTCCTTAAATTAGTAATGGTGAGTGAATCCCTGACAATGGAATTGCCTCTCTGTTTCGCTAAGACATTGCATTTTTAAAAACCTAACATTAGTTCACATCACAATAACCACATTTCAGTTTGGAGAATTTGTAAAAGAGTGGCAACCTAAGTTTCCTGGACTTTCCCTCTTCTCAGTGACAAACGAGATTGTTACACTCAACTATTTGGAACCTCGAACGGAATACGAGCTCTGCGTGCAGCTGGTCCGGCGTGGAGAGGGTGGGGAAGGGCATCCTGGACCCGTGAGGCGGTTCACAACAGAATCTATCGGTCAGTTGAAGCAAACAGCGTTTATTCACGAGCTGGGTGGGAGGGGGAGGAAGGGGAAAGAGGAAGGAAGACCAGGAAGGGTGGTGGTGGGTGAGTGGGTGGGTGGGGATGGAGGTGGAAGGAGTCCGCTTTTGAATGGGTGGGAAAGTGACAGGAAGGGTAGCAACTCGGAGCCAAACCGATCCTTTATTTGGGCTGTGCTCTGGTCTCTCTCCCTGGGGGAGGGGGCTTGTGGCAGTCCGGGAGGACAGAGAAGGAAGCAGATGAGCCTTCAGGAAGGCAGGGACCTCCCTTCGGAGCTGGGATTTACTTAGTAGGGACTGTGCTGAGCTTTGGCTGCTAAGTTTTACCAACAGTTTCCTGTTTCCATCTAAAGGGCCCAGGCCAGGTTCTTGCCACATACATGCTTCAGAAATCCCAGTTTATTTATTTTTAAAAATAATTTTTAATTTTTCAAAGAAATTCATGCACATAGTTAAAACATCAAATAAAATGAAAGGCTTTTATCTAAGTAACAGCAGCCCCTGCCCCTCCCCTCCACCTCCTAGTCCTGCTTCCTATAGGCACCCACTTTTATCTCCTTAAGCTGTTTCTTACTGTATATACCTCCATGTTCCTAAATCGCTGGTTCCCAAACATCCATGTTCATCAGAACCACCTGGAGAGCTTGTTAAAACATTTCTGAACCCCACCCCAGAGCTTTGGTTCCATAGGTTTGGGATAGGGAGTGGAGCTCAAGAATTTGCATTTCTAAAAAGTTTACAAATGGTGATGATCCGGGGTCCACACAATCTAAGTAATTCATGTAGCAATATTTCTTGGTTAATCAGTGCTAGTTACTATCTAGTGGTCTTCTGTTGTGTTCACTGAAGAGCCCTTAAATTTGTGCAGTTTCCTGGGTGCTAACGGGGCTCCAGTGATCTGCTACCCAGATGTTCTCTGAAGCATTGGAACGACCCCTCATCGAGTTCTCTCTCCCAGTGTTTACTGTATACCATCATCTGTTACTATCCTGGTCAGTGCTTTGTGGTTTCAAGTTCACATATATTCGATTCATATTACTTCAAAGGGTAAGAACTAGCATCTTCCTTATTTTGTAGATTGAAAATCTATAGAATAGAAGATCTATAGAGTCTCAGAGTGATTTATAACTTGCCCATGCATCAGATACATCACCACACTAGATATTCAGATTTAATATTTTTTTGTTTCTCCAATTATTGTTTTTACCTGGGAGTCCAAAGGCACCATTTCTTTATGCCTGATAAAGAAATCCTATACTTGATAAATGTTCCTAATTTTTAGCCCATTTATGGCAGGACCTGCTTGCTGGTTTTTCCTAGTCTAAGAACAGCCGGAGCTGGAGTGAGCATTAGTCTCCCCGTGGATGGAAACAGACCCTTCCTCTCAGTTCCAACCAACAGTTGGAGCAGTGTTTCTCAATCTTTTAATTTTTATTTTTAAAGTATTGCCCACCCCCCGCCTCAGGAGATTTTAGATATTTTTGTCCTTAGGAGAAATGGCTATTTTCTCCCAATGTCTCTCCTGCCATGAATTTTAATATTGCAAATCTGTTTATAGTATATTGTGGCCCTTCATAAACCACTGTAATATCTAACAATTTCTCACATCCTAAGAACCAATTTTTGCTACCTTAGGGGCAATAATGTCCCCACTGAGAATGCATGGGTTAGAGGATCTCTAGTCTATATATATTTTTTTCTTTTTTGTTAATACTAATCTGAGGATATGCTTATTGATGAGAAAGAGAGAAAGGGGGAGAGAGAGAGAGAGAGATGTGAGAGAGAAACATCTATCAGTTGCCTTCTATATGCCCCCTAACCAGGGATTGAACCCACAACCTAGGTATGTGCCCTGACTGGTCATTGAACCCACAATCTTTTCATGTATGAGATAATGCTCCAACCAACTGAGTCACCCAGCCGGAGCTCTAGTCTATGTTTTGAAAATGCTTTATATCTGGAATTTAAAAATCAATTTACTATTATTAACTGAAAACACACAAATTCCTCTTCTGTCCACTGACACAAGGGAAGATATTTTAGGAAGGAAGGGAGGAAGAGAGGGAGGTCATGATAATAGAACATCTAACACATTCTAAATATATTTTCACATCCATTACCTCATTTATTTCTCCTGACTCTGGAAGATTGGTATTTTCATTTTGTGTTACATGTGAACTTGGAGAAATTGTGAATTTTCCCAAGGTCACAAGGCTGAAATGGCATGCTCTCTGATTTCAAAGGCCACACTGTTTCCATTCTGTTACCACGCTGGTAGCCCCAGTCCCTGTGGGAGATGATGGCCAGCAGCATGTGCTGGGAGCCTATACCCTCCTGTGATCACAGTAAGGCCGGGCCTGGCCCTGCCGCCTCCCCTGTTGTCATGTCTGAAACTCTCTGTGTTTAGGGGAAGTAATCTCAAAATTGCTTTAAAATGTATTGCTTGAAAAGGTAACACAAACACTCACCTATAAACCCATAAACTTGGCAAATCCACTGTTTTCATTTTTATCAGTTTCCTTCCTATCTTTCACCAATTATAGACATTACTTTTACCAAGTTGCAATAAGAGTTTTTTTTCTCATGTTTTATAAATATTTTTATTGGGTTTTTGTACTTTTCCCAATTGTCTATTTTAATCCATTGGATGGCTATTGCATAATTTACTAAAGCATTTTCCTATTTGGAATATTTAGGCTTCTTTCAATATTTTGCCATTATAAATAAAGTTATAATGAACACCTTCATGCACATAGGTTTTCTCTTCTTTTGGATTATTTCTTTAGGGTAAATCATTGGTAGTCAGATTATAGGGCCAAGTTATGCATAATTTCTGGGGCTCTTGAAAACTATTCCCAAATTATCCTCCAAAGGGGTTGTATTCCTGTATTACAGTTATCCAGACTACATACTAGAATCATTTTCAAGGGTTACTATTTTGATAGCAAGTATAGAGTGGCTGCTAGCTCGTGTTTATTGGATAGCTTGTGAAATCGTATATCATCCTAGGAGCCAAGGTTATTCTGTGGAGCTGCACTTTGGGGCTGCTTGTTACCTTCATTCACTCTGTATACACATAATGCTCTTCCTGGTTTCCCCCAGGTCTCCCTCCTCCAAGAGGTCTCAGTCTTCTACCAAAAAGTCAGACCACGCTAAATTTGACCTGGCAACCAATATTCCCACGCTCAGAAGATGACTTTTATGTTGAAGTTGAGAGGAGATCTGTGCAAATGAAAAGTGATCAGCAGAATATTAAAGTGCCAGGCAACTTGACATCAGTGCTACTTAACAATTTACACCCCAGGGAGCAGTATGTAGTTCGGGCCAGAGTCAATACCAAGGCCCAGGGGGAATGGAGTGAAGACCTCACCGCTTGGACGCTTAGCGACAGTAAGTGACTCTCGCTGTCCCAGTCTGTCCTGAATGACTTTTGACGACTGTTGTTTGGACTTAGCTACCATCACTTCCAGGCTGTTTCTTAGAAATCATAAAAGGTGTTTACTTGTGAATGGAGGCTAATTGGTGCCTGCAACATGTAAGAAAACTCTGTGTAGATGGGTTTGCAACAACTCAGGCAGGACTGTGCTAAATTTACCTGTCTCTGGTATGGAATGATTTATGCAATAAATTAAAAACAAGAAAAAGGTTATGTAAGTCTCGTTTAATCTGTTACATGACAGTTTTCAGGATTATCTTGTATGGCTATGTACACAGATGGCGATTAATTATAGACGGGTCTTTCTTAATCTTAAAAGCCAAATAACATTGCTTGAAAAATAGTCTTAGACAATTTTTGGAGCTACAGTATATATTTGAGAGTAATATCATGACTTTTCTTTTAAAATATTCTGCAAATTAGGGTTTTCTTAATTTCAGATTGGTCATTTAAAATTATTCAATACTTGGAACTTCTTGGGTTTCTTTGTAGTAATTAATGGCAGTTTTTTTTTGTCATTAAGCAGAGAGTTCTATTTTCCCTGACAGCGTTAGAGCTGTGTCTGTGCACGTCAAGACCTTGAAAAGGTTAGCCGTGCCCTGGCCACACTAGCAACCACGTACATCAGGACGTGTGCGGTCCCTTGCCCACCCCCGGGTCTGTGGCTGTTCTGCAGCTGGGTCTCCACTTCTGCAGGGACGGGTTTGGCACCTGGCTCTGCGTTTCTCCAGCCACTGCCTTCTTGTATCAGTGATGTTTTGTCAGTGTGTAGGGATTCTTCATCTATTTTTTTAAATACTGTGAAATTTAAAAGTTACAGAGCAGTGCAGAGAATAATACAACAAATACATTCCTACAACCCAGAATTAACAACTGCTAATATTTTGTCATATTTTCTCTCAGCTTTTTTGTTGATTTGTGGAAATAATAACACAAGATGGATATATGAAAATCCTCTTTGACCACCATTCCTACTGTAATTCTATTCTCTCCCCAGAGACAACCAAAATTATGAGTTTGTTAAGTATTTTCCCATTCAACGTTGTATAATTTTAACACACTGTACTCATATATATCATAAATGAAAATATTCATACATATTATTCTTTATCATGCTTTTTCAAATAAGCATTATTATTTTTATCTATGTTAATCTGCTTAGATCTGGCATATGCTTCTTTAACTTTTGCATAATAGTTTATGTTATGTCTTCTTTTTTTATCCCTTTCTTTTTAGCTAGACATCTAGATTTTCTTTTTTTTTTCTATCACAAACAAAAATTTAGTGACAGCCCTCCTACATGTGCCCTTGTACACAGGTGTGAGAGCTTTTCTAGGGAGCATGCCCAGAAGAGGATTGATTGGCTGTGTGCCTCTGAAGTGTGTGTTCAGTGTGTGCTGCGTTGCAGAAATGTGAGCACACCCTTTTCTCTATGTTCATCCCTACTCTTTAACTATATTGATATTGATATTGCTTGATATTGTCAGACCTTTTTACTTTCTCAAAAGTAAAAAACTTTGCCTCACCGTTAGTTTCAACGTTCACTTCTTTAATAATTAGCGAGGGTAAGCATCTTTTCATCGGCATTTTGGGGGCTTTTTTGAGGTTAGATTTCCTCTTGTTTGATATATAGGGTCTGGCCCAAATAGCATCCCTTTTTATTACAAAATCATAAGCATGTAATTCTGTAACACAACAATGTCACATGCAAGCACACCATGTGACATTTTAGGTGAAATGTCCAAATTAAAACAATAAATTATTAAACCCACGTAATTACTCCACCAGCCCCACTCAAGCAGACATCACTTCTGCTGGACCCTGTATTTGCTGATACACTTTGCCCTGTGGCTTGCTTGTCTTCTTTTACTGATTTGTTAAAATTCTTTATACAATTTGTATACTAATCTTGTTATGTATGTATATGCAAGTATATTTTCCTAATCTCTTTATTTTCACCTGGTTTGTGGTGTTCTTTCTTACCTTGTGCACAGTTTACATGTAATCAGACCTGTCATATCTGCCTCTGCGGTTTGTGCTCTCAGTGTTTTGAAATTATTCCCTACCCCAGGAATGTAAATATATTGTCTATATTTTTCTAGTAGCCGTAGTCTTTTGGATTTTTCACGTATAGATGTTTAAGATACAGGCATGTTTTTTCAGGGGATAGTGTAAGTATTTTAATCTTTTTAAGTGGCAGTCTTATTTAGTCACATAGGGCAAGCCAATGGCCCCAAGGCCATATATTGAATAGTCTCTCTAGAGACTTGTGACACTTTCTGTATCTTAGGCCATGTTCTCACACTGCTTTTGCATTGATTTCTAGGTGCTCTGTTTTCCTCCACTGACCTGTGTGTCACTGTACAATTTCCAACCTATTTAATTTACTATAGATTTATTAAATATTTTGATCACTCTAGGGTGAATCATTATTTTCTTTTTCAAAGTTATCTTGGACATACGTTTACTATTCTTTATAAGTTTTACTCTTACTAGAATTATATACTATCAAATCACACCATAATTATCATAGTTATAGAATTAAATAAAAACTAGCTAGTAATCACAAGGACTTGCCTTGAGTGGAATTTGATGGGGAGTGGGGATTATACTGGGGGTGGTGGTAGAAATGCTGAGACTGGTGAGGTATGATCCAGTCCCTGCAGGGTCAGGAAATTAGGGCAAGGAGGGTGTGGGTGAGAACGTTTCAGTCTTAACTGACATATTTGTTAATGTACCATGTTGTTCGGAAGTCAAATTAATGCTTCTAGTGTAAAGTTTACCTTGGTGCCCAGCCTAGCAGTTCTATCTGGACCGAGTATAAGGAGTGAAATGAACTAGATTTGCCACATGGCAGCGAACATGTGCAAAGTCATGAAGGTGTGTGATGTGTTCCTGCATGTGTATATGGCTCGTTGGACACTTACAGTGACTTGATGAGGAAATCAGAATAGGAATCATCTCATTTAACAGATAGGGAACCTGAGACTCAGAGGAGGGTCAGTAACTTGGCCAAAGTTATACAGCTAGTAACTCATGGGGTTAGGATTCTGACGAGCATTTCAGTTCTCTGTTTTATTTACTTTGGCTAAATGATGCTACTCATTTGTCTCTTTGGGTGGGCAACCAACTGCTTCAAAGCGACTTTGGTTATTGGAGAATTTCCTTCTGCAAACGTTCTAAATCGTTTACAATCTAAATATCATTTCCTGAAGTGTCATATCATTCCTACTTTTCAATTGCAGTTGGCATTAAATATTATTTCATATTAGGTTCAGGTGTATTGAGTAGCAGTTAGACATTTATATAATTTATGAAGTGATTCCCCTAATAAGACTAGTGCCCACCCGACACCACACGTAGTTATACAAACATTATTGACTATATTTCCTATGCTGTACTTTGCATCCTTGTAACTGTTATGTAACCACTGATTTCTATTTCTTAGTCCCTTCGATTTTTTCACCCAGCTCCCCAAAACCCCTCCCATCTGGCAACCGTCAGTTTATTCTCTCTATCTAGGATTCTGTTTCTGTTTTGTTTGTTCAGTTATTTTGTTCTTTAGATTTCACATATAAGTGAAATCAAATGTTATTTGTCCTAAAGTATTTTAGAATCTACCTTAGAGTCGTCTGGGGAATCTGCTGAAATGTAGATCATTGGGCTCAGACTCACTGAATCTAAATGAGTCCATTAAGTGAGACCAAGACTACTATCAGGCATCAAATGGATAAACTGGTACATGCAAATTTATGATTTTTTAAAAAGATTTTCTTTATTTATTTTTAGAGAAGGGAAGGGAAGGAGAGAGGGAATGAAACATCAATGTGTGGTTGCCTCTCATGAGCCCCCTACTGGGGACCTGGCCAACAACTCAGGCATGTGCCCTGACTGGGAACCGAACCAGTGACTCTGGTTCTCAGACTGGTGCCCAATCCACTGAGCCACACCAGCCAGGGCAAATTTATGATTTTTAATTGGCACCAAAATTATACTCACTATTCTTCTGGCGAGTGTTTGTCAGGCACTGCTTCTTTTGACAGCAGTCTTAGAATACCACTGGTTTATGAAATTGAATTTTTTTGATATGAAATGTTAATATTCCTAATACTCTTTAATTCCTTGTGGGAAGGAAGGTTACTTTATGTTTTTGCAAAGATATACAAAAGTCTTGGTACTGGATGCAAAGGAACTTAAGACATATTGCTAATTAATTAATTGTAATTTTGGATGTCACCACCTGTTAAGACATGGAAAATACTAATCAGATTCGGTAGCTCAAAATCTACTACCCGATTCTCACAGATTGCCATGGCTACCGTAAGGAGTTTGATATGGAAAGAGGAAATTTAGAATGAAGAAAAATCTCTGAGAGTACAAAATACAAAGAATGTGCATCAAGACATTTCCTGAAGGTTCTAATTTGCTTATAAGCTGTAACTTTTATATGAAGTAAAATGGCCTGAGTCTATTACTGGCTTACTGGGACCAGGACAGGTTCCTTGTATTGTGAAGTCTCAGTTTTCTCACCCGTAAAATTGGGGTAATTAAACCCCCAGCTTTGCTTACCTACCTGCCTGTGTGACTATGAGCCTCAAGGAAGAGCCTGAATATGGAAGCACATGGCGAACAACATCACAAGTGGAACGTACAGTTAACATCAAGGGCAAGACCTTGGAGTCATTCTTTCCTTGAGTCAAAGAGTTGTAGGCTTTCGGGAGTTCCAAAGTTTTCTCTGGCCTCTGCGCTTTGTTTGAAAGAGTTAGAGTGGGAATGCGGGAATGATTCTGTGCATGTCAGCTTCCTAACTGGAAAACCTCAAGCCATCTCTCCCTCATCCTATGTATGACCCTAATGGAATATTATCTCCCTTTTTTCCAAATCCTTACAGCAGTTTGTTTACAAAATGCTTAACTCTGACTTGCTACTGCTCTATAAATGCTTTAAGGGCAAGGATAGACCATATGGGACAGTGGCTACATTATAGATTCTGGCATCAAATTGCCAGGAATTGAATCCTATTCCTTCTACCTAATAGCTGTGTGACCTTGGCCAAGTCACATAACCTCTCTGGGCCTCAATACTTAATGGTAAGAATCTTATGAAGATAAAATGAACTACTATGTGGAAGGGCCTATATAAATGCCAGCTCTTTTAATCTTTCTATTCTCCCTTGAATCAAGAATAGTATAATATAGGTTTCTGGAGTAACAGAAAGTTTGAGGCCTTAATTTAATGTAAGGATGACGAATTTGTTTTACATATGTTGTTATTTTCCCATTTCATGTTACACCATCAAGTCTGCATGCAATCCACTACCAGTTGTTTGGAATTGCCATCTGAAAAAATACCTCTTAGTCATTCTCAGTTTGTGAGCTGACATTAACTATCTCTCAAAAGCATAATAATCCAGGAGATGGTAGTGTATCTTAAGTGAAATACTGCTCTGCTTTTTTTTTCTTAATTTCTAGTTCTCCCTCCTCAACCTGAAAACATCAAGATTTCCAACATCACAGACTCTTCAGCCGTGATTTCCTGGACCATCTTGGACGGCTATTCTATTTCTTCTATTATCATTCGTTACAAGGTTCAGGGCAAGGATGAAGACCAGCACATTGATGTGAAGATCAAAAATGTCACTATCGCCCGGTATCAGCTCAAGGGATTGGAGCCCCAAACAGCTTACCAGGTGGACATTTTTGCAGAGAACAACATAGGGTCAAGCAACCCAACCTTTTCTCATGAACTCATCACTCTCTCCAAGTCCCAAGGTTGGTAGAGTGGACAGAATCTAGAATTATTTCTGGAGACTCTCAAGAAAGCCGCACCGTGTTAAGATATTTACCCCATATTTGTGTCGTGGGACACAATTCATTTGTCCTCATAGGCTTCACTATCTGTAGATAGGTCCTGAAAATGAAAATGCCCCTGGGAAGGATACCCTGTTGCTCCTTTGTCTATTATTAAACCTTAGGCTGAATTAGCTTATCAGCATCCCCCATCCATTGGTCGAAGCTCTGAGGAATATGAATTTGATCCAGGGGAGAAAGAAGAAGGTGGAACCTGCTTAGCGTGACTTACCTGTGTGGTGACTGAGTTGGAAGCTACAAGAACCACACCCCATTCTTTCTCAAAATGAACTCCTCTTTTAGCTTGGGTGACACTATGCTATTCTGAGTTTTCTCCTACATTTTGGATCCAGGTTATCACGTCTACACATCTGCCACTAACCCCTATCGCAGAGAGAGTAAGCTCTTTTAGAGATCCCTCATTGTGCCAAGCATACTCTGTCCAGGGTTTGTGATTGATAAAACCTGTTGAATGTAATTGAATGAACAGAGGTGGGCAGCTGGAGGTAGGGAAGATGCTGCAGCATGTGGAACACCTTTCCATTTAAGTTTATCTGAAACAACACCTCCCAGTCCTCTGCATTTGCAACATATGTAAGAGAATCGAGACAGAAGGAATGGTGATTTCTAAAAATTTGTTATTTGGACTAGAGTTTATTTTACAGAATTTTTTTTTTTTTTGGTCAAATGTTAAGAAGCATTTTATTTTATTTTTTTACATTTCTTTTTTTTTTTCTTTATTGTTGTTCATTTATAGTTGTCTGCACTTCCCCCAACCCTAGCCAAAATCTTATAGCACTAATAACTGCTTGCTTTTCTTCAGGGCTACCTAGGGCTTAAGGAATAAAATCAAACAAGCTGTGTTTTCAGTGCTGATTCTTTGGAACATATTTGAAAGTTCCAAGGAATGGTGAGTCTACCAACTACAGAAAATCATAGTTTTGAGGTCACATCCTTCACAAATACATCATTTTTATAGTTGCTTGTGTTTTGGTAAAATGCATACAAGCTATACCTAAAATACAAACAGAAAAGTTAAACAAGGCATAACAAATCAGCCCCTCACCATTCCATTCCAGACATTTCTTTATGCGAACATGCATAGAGATAGAAGGAAAGGTATATGATCATAAAAGGATCCTTATAAGAAGATGGGGGCATGCTCTCCATGATGTTTTTCATAAAAATACATTGAATTAAATTTTATTCAAATTTAAATAAGGGACAAAAGTGGGTGGATTAGACCTTAGTCTGTAATAGTTTATTTTGACTTGAACCCTAAGTCTTTCTCTTCCTTCCCTCCCCCCTTTCTTTCTTCCTTCTTTCTTTTCCCTCCCATTGTCATCTTCAGGGTTTCTCCATCAATTTTGTAAAACAAAGGGGAAAAAACCAAACAAAACATCTTATTATAGAGTCTAAGCTCTTAGCATCATCAAGCTTCTCTAAGTGGGGGAACTGGGCAGGGAGGTTTAGTCACTTTCTCAAGGTCATGCATTTAGTTAGCCATTCCCACCGTTACTTGATAGTGTGCATCTGCTTGGGCTTCTACTTGGAAGTAAAAGTTGAAATATGACAACTAATGACTAGCTTATTGCCATTTAAAAAGCACTTTTGCCATTTTTTTTTTATGGATCTTAACTCCATGAGTCAGACTTATTTCCATTGAGTTTCAGAAAATAAATGAGTAGTCCTAGGTCACGTGGCAAGGAGGTGGCTGGTCTAGGGCTACCATCACATTCTCATTCCACTGTGACCTTTCCCACAGGTGGTCTTGGCTTCTCTCTCTGTCTACACTAACCCTCCTGCTCCCCCTGTGTTCCTCTGCACAGCACCAGCAGAGCTTGGAGGCGGGAAGATGCTGCTCATAGCCATCCTTGGCTCGGCGGGAATGACCTGCCTGACGGTGCTGTTTGCCTTTCTCATCATGTTGCAGTTGAAGAGGGCGAACGTTCAAAGGAGAATGGCCCAAGCCTTCCAAAATGTGGTAGTGTCTCCTTTTCCTCCTCGCTAATGAGTGCAAGTCCACAAACATGCAGACCTTCCCTTTAAAAATGAGTACCAGACAATTCACTTGTAAAGTAAATATTTCCCTTAGGTAGGTGTTATCTTCTCTTTGGCTTCCATTATTAAATGGGAGATATGACTATGGGATTTCCTGTCCAAAATGGCACAATTTTGAGAGTGAAAAGATTGCTCTTAACAATTATGCAGGACCCTATGCCTAGAACATGACTGTTGCACTGCCAGAATGAGATGTAGGGTCGTCCTTGTGGTAAGTCACCAGAGAGAGTAATCTTGGGATATGAAGACCTGAACATTTTTGGTGAGGAACGACGTGAGGGTAACCAGATCTCAGTGTGATAGGCAATGGTGTGTTGCACTAGGCAAGTTTTCCCCACATTTTCTATCTCCCATCCCCATTTCTTTTAATATCTTCCTCAATTTTACCACTCCTCCTGTGTGTAAGAGTTTTGTATACATGTGTGTACTTCCCACTCCTGTGTCCCCCTTAGTCACAGTTCACAGCACCTGGCACAGCCTCTTTCTTTCACCTCGGAATTTTGACCAGTAGTGAAGACCTACAAATCATACTTTGCCAAAGGCATCCCATTGGAGTTCTTTGGTATTCTGTGGCCAGAACATGACTCTAGACAGTGGTTTGAGACTGGAAAATTAATTTGCACCCAAGTTTGTCAGTTCTGTGTACAAACCGTTGAGTAAAATTACATGTCCCACATGAGGTATATCTTGATGTACATGTGTCTCTGAGATTCTGCTCAGTAGGGGACAGGGAAGCTTTGTTATCTGACTCTGTGCCAGAGCTGACTCAATGCAGGCTGTCCCTGGAGGGGAAGGGCCAGCAAGGGGGGTGGCAGTGCTGGCACTCGTCACAATGCAGACAGCAGCTTCTGAAACTCGCAGCAAAGGACACTGTGCTGGGCTTTGCTCTCAGCATCAGCCATCCGGGGGCCAGAATCGGCCCCTGTGTGGGCCTGAGAGATTCTGAGCTTCAAGGCAAGTCGAGAGGGTGAGGAAGAGCCAAGAAAGGACCGAGGGAAAGCTCTTCCTGAGGCCCATCCTGTGACTGCCCAGAGGATCTTTGAGGTCTTTTCAAATTGAGACTGAACACTTGCTTGTCCCACAGCAGAGTAGAAACTCAGGCGTGACTAGCTCAGGGGTGCGCCATGCCCTGGCACACATGCTGTCGTCCCTGGTCCCCTCGCTCTCTGCAGACATTGTTAATCAGGTGTTGCATGCTCCCCACTGGGGCCTGGAGCTGTGCCCACGCATCTCTGTGGACAGCCAGCTCATCAGAATGGGTTTATCAGATGACACCTATTTCCACCTCCATTCTAGAATTAGACACATTTCTCTCTTCCCCTGGTATGGGTACAACCAGGAGGTACTAAGCTCCTTAGAATGATTTAAAAAAATCCTGACATGGAAAACATCTTTTTGTAGAGGGAAGAACCAGCTGTGCAGTTCAACTCAGGAACTCTGGCCCTGAACAGGAAGGCCAAAAACAACCCAGATCCTACAATCTATCCAGTCCTGGACTGGAATGACATCAAATTTCAAGATGTGATTGGGGAGGGTAATTTTGGCCAGGTTCTCAAGGCGCGTATCAAGAAGGACGGGCTACGGATGGACGCTGCCATCAAAAGGATGAAAGGTCAGTGTGTGGCCAAATCGAGTCAGCATTCCAGCAGGGTGGGGAGAAAACTCAGCTTCCTGCTGAATCTTTCCTCTGTGGTCTTGCTTCTCTAAGCAAAACATTGGCACGAGGTCAGATACAGATCTTATGTGCAACTGAAGGCGATATTTCCTTTGAGGTCAGCCTGTGATAGGGGTGCAGTGTAAGCCTGAAGGCATGAGCTGTTTCAGCCCCACTGTCCCGATTCCTTGGGACGCGGGAATACAGGTTCTCAGCCAGACACTGCTGACTTACTGCAGTGGTTCTCAGAATTCAGCAGGCACCAGAATCACCCGGACGACTTGTTTAAAAGCAGACTCTTGGGCCCCACCCCACAGTTTCTGATTCAGGAAGTCTGGTGCAAGGCCAGAGAACCTGCATTTCTAATTAGTTGCCAAGTGCTACTGATGCCTAGGGTATGGAGACCACACTTTTCCAACCACTGTCTTCATGGATTATCTGCATCAACATCCCTGGAGACAGTGTGAGAAATGCAACTCCTTGGGCTTCTCCCTTGCCTGGCCCTACTGCACGCGAATGCTGGGGTGGTCCATGAGCATCTGTGTTCTTAAGGTTTCTCAGTGACTCGTCTGTACACGTAGGCTTGAAAACCACTGATCTGAGATCACAAGAACTAAATCTTTTTCAATTGTGTTCCTCTTAAGACTGCTTGGTGCTTGTCCATTTAACAAGATTGGATAATAAACTTCTTCTAAGAAAGCAAACTGACTAGTTCCCTGGCAACACTACCGTCTCCTGTGTGAAATGACAGTTTATGGAAGACTCGATTGAGAAGCTGTGCTCTGCTGGCATCAGGCAGGGGCCAGGTGTATGAGAGCCAGGAAACTGGCTCGTGGGCTGCTCCGTCATGAGGCTCTCTAAGGTCACTCACTGATGCTGAGCTTCAATGAGAATTAAGGCTAAGTCTTATTCAGTCACTGCTGCTCCCTGCATTGTTAGAAAGCACTGTGGTAGAGAACAAAAAAAAAAAATAAGCAAAATATTAGCTATGCTTAGAGATGGTAATGTTTCAGCGCACACACACACACACACACACACACACACACACCCCTTGCTTAGCAGGGAGAAATCCCTTTTTTGTTTTGCTGCCTTAGTCACAGGGAGTTTGGGGAGCAGGAAGGATAGTGAGAGGAGAGAGGATATAGAACCTGGTAAAATCAGCCTGTGCTGGGGTCTGACCTGAGCCTGATTGCCTGCGTCATGCCCATGTGAGGAGGTAGAACAGCTTAACGGCACCAGGACATAAAATTTCCGCAGGAGGACTGATATGTCCCAATGAGGACAGCGCCTCAAGTAAGGGGCAGCCTCATTATAAAGAAGGGGGCTTTCGAGACGCTCGCAGGCATTGACCCTCAGGCCGCTGTGGTATGAAGAGGATTGCCTGCCAGTTAGTCTTACAGGCACCCTTAGCACGTGAAATGGGCCCATTGTTTTTATGCACACGGACACTAGCACCCCTCTGTTATTTTCCGAGAAACAACAGTGCACGGTCACCACCTCGAAGCTGGTCAGGTTGTGCATCAATCAAAGCCTTAACTCCAGCTGGGCTGGTGCCTGATGACTCTCCCTCTGACCAAAGTGCCAGTGGAGAGACAGGACACAGAGAAACAAGTATAAGTCGGTTTCCTGACAGCCAAGCAACTTCTGTAAAAATGTCACTGGGAGTTGAGTTTTTTCACAAGACTGGTTTGTGAAAAAGTGAGCAAGTTAAAATCATCAAATGAAGTGAAGTGTATATGTATGATTGGTGAGATACAATTGCATACAATTGGGTCCCATTCCTCAGCATATTTGTCTCGCGATGGTGGATTGAGCTGGCAGAGCTAGAGTCTGAGTGGAGGCGGCTCCATCACTACCAGTGATTTCCCTGGGTATCTGAGAGCTTCAACAAGAAAATTCTGGAGCAATGGTTCTCCACCAGGGGCGTTTTGCCCCCTGGTGGGGGGCATTTGTATGGGTACATGTTTTGGTTGGGCTACTGGTGTCTAGTGAGTAGAGGTTAGACATGCTGCTAAACATCCTCCTATGCCCAGGACAGACCCCAACAACACAGAAGTGTCAACAGGGACAATACGCTTTCTTAGTATGGAAACCTCTGATTTCTATGCAGTTTTCCAGACCGAATGGTGGCTGAGTGTACTTGACAATCCCAGGGAGGAGGAAGAGTCAGTTTTTTCTGAAGAAGAATAACAGACAGAGATCATAACTCTTGACTTCCTTCCCAGAATATGCCTCCAAAGATGACCACAGGGACTTTGCAGGGGAACTGGAGGTTCTCTGCAAACTTGGACACCACCCGAACATCATCAACCTCCTGGGAGCCTGTGAGCATCGTGGTAAGATGCTCTTTTCCTGTCTTTCCTGACAGATCTTTTTATTTGAAACAGGCACATTCCATATTGGAGTTAGGGAAGATAATAACCTTAAGAATATTACCTACTTTTTAAAGTTGCAATTTCAGTCCGAATGACTAGTCTCGTTTGTAGATCATGCCGAGGTTCAGCATTGTTTTGGAGGTGGGGCCTATGGCTGGATCATCTGCCCTCTGAAGTGGTTCAGCCACCACTGCCCAAGGTCTCCCTGGCCCTTATAGGCCCCGTGCTTACTAATCCAGAGGTTTGCTCAGCCACTGCTACAAGGTGGACAGGAAGAGCCCTTGGTACCAGGAAGAGCGAAGTGCATCGGTTTTTCTGAATTGTCTCTCCTTTCATTCTCCTACCAGACTCAAGCAGCTGATATTCTGAATGTTAAATCCATGAATGCCAACAATCTACTGTAATGTGAAAGCATTCACCATAATATTAGGGAAAATAATAATAATAATAATAACATGCTTATGTCTGATAGAGGTTTGCTATTTCCAACTTGCCCGATTTCCCGTACAACTACCTTAGGCTTTACAACTACCCTATGTTGTACATACTCTTAAAGTTCAACTTGTAGTATTAATTCAAATATTTATTGAGTACTTCTACTCAGCATTTAATATGTTGTTAATTGAAGTATTTATGGAGAGATTTACCTCTGCATGTAACCTGGGTTTGTATTTTGGAATCCTTGCTTACACTTAATTTCTCATGGAAAAGTTTTCTCCTACAAAAATGCTCCACAAAGTAATTATTTACAAGCTTGACAACCTCTTGTTGACTTTACAGCACAAAACCAACAATAGAAAAGAGACTATTTCCTTTTCCTCAATTTATTAAACTAAAAATACTGGCAAGCCAAACAATATATCATTCTGTGATCTAATAAGGGTGTAATTCTGAAAGTCAGATCATGTCCCTTACGTTAAATAATGAAGTAATGACATTTATTTTGGGGCCCTTTCCTGAAAACAGGGATCAGCACGGGACAGCAATAAATGAAAGTTAAAAAAAAAAAAATAACCAACAACAGAAAAATATGTATCTTTTAAAATTTTGCTCAGTCATCACATTAAGATATAATTGGTTGGTTCTTAAAATTTCTCTTTCAGTAAATAAATGAGCAAGCACATGCTTACAGTATAGTAGGATTCAGTGCTCGAAGATTTGTATTGTTGTTTAGGCCAGAATTTCAGATTCTTAGGGTACCTTT
>VMDR010015082.1:0-22731 GCA_007922815.1 Macrotus californicus | reverse complement strand
GCAAAGCTATCATTTAGAATGAAAGGGCAGATAAAGTGCTTCCCAGGTAAGGTCAAGTTCAAGGAGTTCATCATCATCAAGCCCTTATTATAGGAAATGTTAAAGGGACTTATCTAAGAAAAAGAATATAAAAAATAGGAACAGTAAAATGACAACAAACTCACAGTTATTAACAACTGAACCTAAAACAAAAACAGACTAAGCAAACAACTAGAACAGGAACAGAATCACAGAAATGGAGATCACATGGAGGGTTATCATCAGGGTAGTGGGTGGGGAGAGAGGGGGAAAAAGGTACAGGGAATAAGAAGCATAAATGGTAGGTAGAAGATAGACAGGGGGAGGTTAAGAATAGTATAGGAAATGTAGAAGCCAAAGAACTTACATATATGACCCATGGACATGAACTAAAGAGGGGGAATGTGGGTGGGAAGGGGTGTGCAGGGCGGAGGGGAATAAAGGGGGAAAATGGGACAACTGTAATAACATAATCAATAAAATATATTAAAAAATTAAAAAACAAACAAAAAACAGTAGGGGGTGTGACAAGATGAGCAAGACACAGCCCCTGTCTTATGAGACTAGAAACCATCCTACCGAATAGATTATACATTAAGCCACGTGAGAGGTTCAAATAAAGAATATCTAAAGTTCAGTGGATTATTAGGAAAATTATGGACAGTATAGTAGTTCAGCCTGGGCCTTGAATTTTTCAGCTCTATTCTCAGCTACTCAATTTGTGTTTGTACTTTTGTAAAAAATTAACTAGCACCCATGTTGGGAGAAAGGCTTCTAATTTTGTAGAGGGAACAAGTCTTCTCACTGGACCAGCTTTAATTCAACTGCACACATCACTATTGATGATAATGCAAGTTGCTAGATCAGATTATCTGAACATGTTTGCATGTTTTTCTTGGCCTATACCTCTCTGCCTTCATTCTGTTCTCCGTGAGCCTATTTTTCTTCTTTAATTCTTCATACTACATGACAGATGTCTTTAATTCATCCTGTTGGATAACTGCTGCTTTCTTCATCCACTGGTTGCATAATATTCCTCCTGGCATAAAGTCCTTGGTTTTCCAGCCTAGTCCTCCTTCGCCTTAAAAAAGAAAAGTGGAGGGGCAGACATTTTGGTGGAAAATAGAAAACTAATCTCATTTCTTTTCCTAATTTTTTCAGATCTATGGTAATAGAACATAGAATCCCAAACTTGATCAATTCCTCAAATTTACATCTTTCTTTATTGTACCACTGTGAGCTTTCCTTGTCTGTAAAGTAACCTCCTGCCTCTAAGATCCCTGTGTTCTTTCTCTCTATTGAACCTATGGACAGTCCTCTGTGTACAGTTCCAATATGCCCAAATTTTATGTACCACAGTTTGAATAACACCAGTTCTCCAACAGCACAGTTCAAGTTTCAGTTACTGTAATATATGTTAACTGTGAATAATTGCATAAAATACAAACTTCCATGTCAACTCTTCAGTCTACAGGTCACTCTACAAATAACAGGTGTGCACATGATCATCATCAATTACATCACTTCTGAGTCTCTCAGTGATTGGGTCCCTGTGCATTTGTTGTGTATTACACCCTTGGACAGCAAGTGTGTAGTTGTGCTGGCACCTATCTCCCATGTCATATAGTACAGAAGTGGGTTATCGAAAGAGAGACTTGGTTAACAAAAATGAATTACTAGAAGTTAAATCGAATGTTATTAGAAAGGTTGGAAAGTGAAAATAACAAAGTGAAGCTGTGATGAAGTCTAGGCCTACACGAAGCTATAGAACAAAGCATGTGGAAACAGTTTTATGAATATAAAAATCAAGATTGCTTCAACATTTTATAATTTAAATTGCACAGGAAATAGAAAGCTCCTTGTGGTTTAAATGATGGATCATATGTTCTGCTTTGGATTGAAGACTTAAAAAAAAAGACCCCAAACACCTCCATCAGTTTGACTAACATTCAGGCAGAGTGTTGAAGTTAGTAGCCTCATTGAAAGAAAACATTTCGGACTTCTGGTCAAGATGAGGCACAGGTAAACGTGGCTTGCCTCCTTGCACAACCCCATCAAAATTACAACTAAACTACAGAACACGCATCATCAGAACCATCAGAAATCAAGTTGAATGGAAGTCCGACAAATACACAACTAAAGAAACCATATCCATCCAGACTGGTAAGTGACACGGAGACGTGGAATGGGCTGGTACCATGCCCATGTGTGGTGGATAAAAATTCAGGAGGGATATCTCAGGAGTGAGGGGCCCCAGCCCTACACCAGGCATCCCAGCCTAGGGTTCCAGTGCCAGGAAGATAAGCCTACATAACTACTGACTGCAAAAACCAGTGGTGTTTAAGTCAGTCATATGAACTCTACTGATTCCCAAGCAGTGCCTCATAAAGGGCCCGCACACAGACTTACTCAGACCCACGCCCTCTGAGCTCCAATACCAGGGTAGCAGCTTGAAAGGAACCAGTAGCATATAGGGAGGAACTGAAGTGTCTGCCATCAGGGTAAGAGCTGGGGGGACAGCTTTTTCGGAAACAAAGGTGGGAAGAGGCCATTGTTCCTTTTCTGAACCTTCCCCTAGCAGAGCCACAGAGCTGGCAGGTGGGGGCCATACCTGAGACTCTTAACCTGGGTCACATGGTTTGCTCCACCATGCGGAAACCCTAAAGCTACACCCTACCCAATTTACAGCCCACCCAAGCTGTTAACAGTGGCTTTTCCATATGAATGGCTAATCTCAGCTCAGACTTCACATCTTCCTAAATCCTCTCAAGCAGCAACCAGCCTCAGTGAGCCACCATACATCTGGCTAAGCAGCCCCAGGCCTGGCATTAGCAGCAGCCAGCTTTGGATCAGTTTAGCCTCGCCTGGGAACCTCCAAACCCAGCACAAGTAGCAGTCACCTGAAGATTCCTTTTGTAGCTCTTGCTCAGTGGCCCTGGGTGGTCCACGTCAGAGCACCACCACTCTGCACCTGCACAGCTGATCCTCCATGGAGGGCAGAGGTTGGTGGTCACTGGTCATAGCCAATCCTTGTAGCCGACTGGGTAAATCTTTCCTGTTGATCTGCCAACAGCAATCAAAGCTCAATTGCAGGAAGAGGGTGTACTCAGGTCACCCGAAGGGTGCACCTCGAGTACCCAGCTTGGATAATAGGGGAGGTGGTGCCACTGGATGCTATAGGACACCTGCTACTTAGGCCATGCTACCAAGACAGAGAGTCATAGCAGCTCGACCTAACATAAAGAAACAAACACAGGGAGGCTGCCAAAATGAGGAGACAAAGAAACATGGCTCCAAAGAAAGAACAGATCAAAACTCCAGAAAAATAACTAAATGAAATGGAGATGAGCAATTTATCAGATGCACAGTTCAAAACAGTGGTTATAAGGATACTCAAGGACCTTAGTACCTCAACAGGCTAAAGAAGACCCAGGCATATCATTGCTTTGATTCTTGGATGAAGCCAAGAATCAAAGCAATGGTATGGAACAAGAAGAAAAAAGAGGAAAAAGAAAAAGAGGATACTGTGAGGAGCCTCTGGGACAATTTAAAGTGTACCAACATTTGCATCATGGGGGTTCCCGAAGGAGAAGAGAAAGAGCAAGAAATTGGAAATCTATTTGAAAAAAATAATGAAAGAAAACTTCCCTAATTTGGTGAAGGAAATAGACATTCAAGTTCAGGAAGCACAGAGAGTCCCAAACAAGATGGATGTAAAGATGCCCACTCCAAGACACATAATTAAAATGCCAAAGGTTAAAGATAAAGAGAGAATCTTTTTTTTTTTAAGTATTGATATGCTATGAAGACACTTGGCCTACCATCATAGCCACTTTAAAGGGAAGACTACTTTTGCATGGTGTCTGGCTGTGTAAACCACTGGCAAAAAGAACACAGTATTCAGCCAAGCCTAATAGAGAAAATCTTAGAAGCAGCAAGAGAAAAGCAGTGGATTATCTATAAGGGAATTCTCATAAGACTTTCAGCTGATTTCTTAAAAGAAACTTTGTAAGCTAGAAGGGATTGGTAAGAAATATTCAAAGTCATGAGAAGCAGGGACCTACAGCCAAGATTGCTCTAGCAATGATGTCAAATGATACCCAGCAAAGGTATCATTTAAAATCAAAGGGCAGATAAAGATATTCGCAGACAAGAAAAACTAAAGGAGTTCATCATCACTAAACCATAATTATGTGAAATGTTAAAGGGACTTATTTAAGGAAAAGAAGATGATCAAAAACTATGAACAATAAAATGGCAATAAACACATTACCTACCAACAATTGAATCTAAAAAACTAAGCAAACGAGAACACCAAGGGCAGAATCATGGACAGGTAGTTTTTTGTTGGTTGCCAGATGGATGGGGGGATGTGAGGGAATGGGCGAAGAGGTGAGGGTATTAAGAAGTACCGAATGGGAGTCACAGAATAGTTATGGGGATGTAAAGTACAGTACAGGAAATGGAGTAGCCAAAGAAATACATATGACCCATTAACGTGAATAAAGGGGTGCAGATTGCATGAGGGAGTGTGGGGTGCTTGGTTGGGGCAGGCAAAGGAGGAAAAGTGGGGACAACTGTCACATCTTAATCAGTAAAACATATGAGGTCTGTCTGGTAAAAAAGTCCAGCCATTATTGATATAATGAGAATGGTTTGCATGACATCGATGCAACCTGGAAGCCAAGGAGAGTGGACTGGAATGTGCATATGTGAACAAAGATGACTTCACTGCACTAGTGAGTGGGGGCAGTAGACACTGTTGAGTGAGCATGGGTACTGTGTGGCCATCATATTCAAAATGACTGAGCGAGTGGCGCAACGGATCTGCATCACATTTTGCGTTAAGCTTGAACAGTTCTCCATGGAAACTGGATGATTCAGAAGATTACATCTATGGGCAACTGTGATGGGCAGCTTTATCATGGTAACACACCCAGTCATGCATCATGTCTTGTGCAGAGTTTTTTTTGGCAAAACATCAAGTCACCCAGGTGACTCAGCCCCCTTACATCTTAGGTTTGGCATCCAGCATCTTCTGGGTTTTCCCAAAACTAAAAGCACCTTTAAAAGGGAAGCGATTTCAGACTATTAATAAGATTCAGGAAAATTTAAAAAAAGGAAACTATGACAGGGCAGCTGATGGCGATTGGAAGAACTGTGACGTCCCAAGGTGCCTACTGAGGCGTCATTGTCCTGTGTATGATGTTACTTATATCTTGTATCTTTCTCAATAAATATTATTGTCTCAGAAGTTATCATGAATTCACCAATGCTGAGTGACCTGGGGAAGCTGCTAGTGTGGGTCAGAATGCTGCTATGAAATTTGTATCCAGATTTCGAAGATTAGTTAAGGTGGATGTTATGATTGCCAAGGAATGCAACCCCATCAACAACTTATACAGCAAAAGATGTAGGGTCGTGAAGTGGTCATAAAAGAGATAGATATATGAACTTTTTTTTATTAGGAAGGCACATAGAGTGACTGTAAGATCTGTGCTTATCTGACCAGTTATTTGTGGCAAAGGAATTAGGGGGTCAGGAAAATATAAATGTGTGTTTGCCAAAGTACAGCCCTGGGGGTATGAGGCAGAGGTCCTATCAGGCAAGGGTTTCACCTGAGTGCTTATGTATTTGGGGGGTATATCACCCCTAGTTTAGAAAATGACATTTTGCCAGGGAGAGAAGTTTACAAATAGTTATTCTAAATCCCTTCCCTTCTAAGATTTAGGCTTAATGTAATATTTAGAAGTTAAATGAATATAATACATTGTTTCAGAATAGAATGACAAGAAATAAAACTAAGAAACATTTGAAAACTTGTATCCTATGAATTTGGGTTTTGCATTCTCCTGCATTCCATCAGCTCATTTTTGTAATGGATGTCTATTTACTTTTCTAAAAATTTCTGGGGGTGGGGGGGGTAGGAATTAGCAATGCTAGTTTTTTCTGATTATTTTGTAGCCTTGTTTATGACAGAATTTGAAAATGTATAAAAATAAATTCAAGTAATAAATTAGAAATTACGTCGTCTAAAGAAACACCTCCAAGTTAAAAAATAGGGCATCTATATTTATAGCTTGAAAAACTTGAATTCATAATTCATGGTTTGAATTACTTGTAGGAAATGTAATTTGCAATTACTTTAGCTTTTTGATGAAAGTGAAAGAAATTTTGTTTACTTTTGCATTAGCTTAATAATGTATTATCTTTTTACATACAAGAGTAGTATATATTTACACTGGAAAACTTGGAACACAAAGCACAACATAGACTACTCCTAAAATCGCTATCATCTGGAATACTGTTAGCTGCTGTTCATTCGTGTGTCCTCGTGGTGCCTTTTTAGCCCCTTGGTGTTCGTTGCTCTAATAGTTGGTGTCCTGTTATGATTCGTCATAGCTGATGTTATAGTAGCTGATAAATAATGTGTGAAATCCGACTTTTTGGGAATCACTAATGTTAAAACTTCTGGTAACTAGAAGTTAGTTTTTTCTATACATCACACTGTTTTTTTCCCCTCCCTTAACGTATCCAGTGTCCTTGGTAAATTGTGTTAGGTGGGGAATATTTGTCCAGCTAAAGGTCAAGTTAAAGAAGATATAATACTAATGGCTTCTATATCTTGATATGCTAAAAAAAAATCAAAGTAATGCTTCTTACCACTCTTTAATTGCAAAATTGAATTTAACTGCTGGCTGGTATACTTTTCTGTTTTAGTGCTTACCTGAACTGGTAGTTCCAGCTCAAGATTACTCAGACTGTTTGTACTGAGAGGCCTGAGTCACTGTAGTTGGGATCATCGATATTTTGTTTCTCATTAGTCCTATGTTTGTTCGTATCTTTCTGGCACAGTGTAATACACTAGAGCAGGGGTGTCAAACCCATTTTCACCAGGGCCACATCAGCCTTGTGGTTGCTTTCAAGGGGCCGAAAGAATTTTAGGACTGTATAAATGTAACTACTCGTGAACTGTTAAGGAGTTGAAATTACATTTGGCCCTTTGAAGGCAACCGCAAGGTTGATGTGGCCCCCGGTGAAAATGAGTTTGACACCCCTGCACTATTTGATGTTTATTGTGGCCTTATTTGCCTGATCAGACTGAAAACAACTTACGAGTAAATACTGGTGTTTATTGTTTTTAATTCCAGAGTGAGTAGCACAAAATCGTGCACCTAACAAAAGTTTAAAGATCAATGGCTCCCTTTCAGAATCTGGTGATTCATTTTCAGTTTAACAGGAAAAAAAGTGGTGGATCTAGGCAGTCCAATAGTGAGTCCTCACGGCTGACACCTTCAAAGGGTGGCCTAGCACAATTCCAAATCCGTCATGTCAGTCATGCCTTAGTGTAAAGTCATACTAAGTGTGTAATTGTCATCTAACAATATATTTTTCTTTTTTTCATTGGTTGAAAGCCTCTTTAGTTTTAATTGTTATGTTTACTTTTATATGAATGTCTCTGGGCCTGGGGATTGTTATTACCACCAACTTCCACAAGATGGCAGACCAAACACTTTTTTCACATTACTAGGTTTCGAGCAATTTTTAATACACCTTAAGCTACTAATAATTGTTAAAATTGTTTTTGCTTTTTCTTTAGGTGGGCAGTATCAAACAGAGAAATGCTTATAGCCCAAAACAGCTCCTTGGAATTTAAGCTACATAGACTGTATTTTATTAGTTTGCTAATGGGTGGAACTACAAATCAGCGGGAAGCATTACAATATGCTAAAAATTTTCAGCCATTTGCCCTAAATCATCAAAAAGGTGAGTCATGAGTCACATATTTTTAACGTATTTTATTTTTTAATTATATTTTATTGATTATGCTATTACAGTGCTCCCAATTTTTTCCCCTTTTGCCCCCTCCCCAGGTCCCCCACACTTCCTTAGGCAATCCCCACCCCATTGTTCATGTCCATGGGTCATGTGTAGGTTTTTTGGCTACTCCATTTCCTGTACTGTAACTTTGACTCATTTCCGGTACTGTACGTGGCTCTTCTGTAACCACCTATTTGTTCTTCTTAATCCCCTCATCTCTTTACCTATTCCCCCTCACTCCTTCCCATCTGGCACCCATCAGACACTCTCTGTATCCATGATTCTGTCTCTGTTCCTCTTGTTTGCTTAGTTTGCTTTTTAGATTCAACTGTTGATAGGTATGTATTTATTGGCATTTTATTGTTCATAGTTTTGATCATCTTCTTCTTGAATAAGTCCCTTTAACATTTCATAGACTAATGGTTTGGTGATGATGACCTCCTTTAGTTTTTTCTTGTCTGGGAATCCTTTATCTGTCCTTTGATTCTAAAGAATGCCTTTGCTGGGTAGAACAATCTTGGCTGTAGGTCCTTGCTTTTCATGACTTTGAATATTTCTTTCCAATCCCTTCTAGCCTACAAAGTTTCTTTCGAGATATCAGCAGACAGTCTTAAGGGAACACTTCTATAGGTAATTAACTACTTTTCCCTTGCTGCTTTTAAGGTTCTTTATCTTTAAGCTTTGGCATTTTAATTATGATGTGTCTTGAAGTAGGCCTCTTTGCATCCATCTTGTTTGGGACTCTCTGCTTCCTGGACTTGCATGTCTGTTTCTTTCATTAAATCAGGGATGTCTTCTCTCATTATTTTTGCAAATAGATTTCCAATTTCTTTTTATTTCTCTTCTTCTGGAACACCCAAAATGCGAATGTTGGAATGCTTGAAGTTGTCCCAGGGGCTGCTTACACTGTCCTCATTTTTTTGGATTCTTTTTTCCTTCTTGTTGTTCTGATTGGTTGTTTTTTGATTCCTTATGTTCCAAGTCGCTGATTTGATTCTTGGCTACATCTACTCTAGTGTTGTTTTCCTGTAAATTGTTCTATTTTTCAGTCTGTGTATCCTTCATTTCTGATTGGATCTTTTTATGCTGTTGAGGTCCTCACTAAATTCTTGAATATCCTTATAACCAGTGTTTTGAACTCTGCATCTGATAGCTTGCTTATCTCCATTTTGTTTAGTTCTTTTTCTGGAGTTTTGATCTATTCTTTCATTTGGGCCATGATTCTTTGTCTCCTCATTTTGGCAGCCCCCCTGTGTTTGTTTCTATGTATTAGGTAGAGCTGCTATGATTCCTTGTGTTGGTAGCATGGCCTAGTATAGCAGGTATCCTGCAGGGTCCAGTGGCACTGTCTCCCGTTACCCACACTGGGTACTTGAGGTGCAGCCTTTGAGTGGGCTGATTATACTCTCATCTTGTAGTTGAGCCTTGATTACTGTTGGCAGGTCAGTGGGAGGGATTTACCCAACCCAGTCAGCTGCAAGGACTGGTTGTGACCACTGACCACAGACTTCCACCCTCCGTGGAGGATCAGCTGTGCAGGGGCAGTGTGGTGGTGCTCCGATGTGGTCTATAGCTGTCCACTGGGTGCAGCGGCTCTGGGGTTTCCCAGGTGGTGCAGGCCAAGGTTAGCCCCCACCTTTGTTCTGCCTGGGGCCACCCTGCCTGAGCTATAAAAGCAATCTGAGATGGCTACTTCTTGTGCTGGGCTTGGAGTTTCCCAGATGAAACTAAGCTGTTAGTCTAGGCTGGCTGCTGCTAGTGCCAGGCCTAGGGCCACTTAGCAAGAAATACAGGGGGCTAGGGGCTCACCGAGACCAGCTGTTGCTTGTTTGAAAGGATTTAGGGAGTTGTGAAGCTAGAGCCAAGACCTGCCATGCATATGGAAAAGTCATTGTTAACAGTTTGGGTGTCCTGGTAAATTGGATGGAATGGAGTCTGAGGGGATCTCCAGGGTAGGGCAAGCAGTGTTAGCCGGGTTGATGGAGTCTCATTTGTGACATTTGCCTGCTGACTCTGGCTGTGTCGGGGGAGGGTTCAGAAAGGGGACAGTGGCCTCTGTCCACTTTTCTCTGTGGGAGAAAGCTGCCCCCCTCCCAGCTCTTGCCCTGGTGCCAGACACTGCAGTTCCTCCCTGTGGGCCACTGGTGCCTTCCAGCTGCTACCCTGGTGCTGGAGCTCGGAGGGAGTGAGTCTGAGTAAGTCTGTGTGTGGGCTCTTTAAGAGGAACTGCTTGGGACTCCAGCACATTTTTCCACTGGCTCAATTCCCCCTGATTTTTGCAGCCAGGAGTTATGGAGGCTTTTCTTCCTGGCACTGGAACCTTGGGCTGGGGTACCTGGTGTTGGCCGAAATCCCTTGCTCACTAGATACTCCTTCCGAAGTTTTATCTACCGCATGTGAATGTGGGACCAGCCCTCCTCCCCTCCTCCTAGTCTGGACAGATGTGGTTTCTTTAATTCCTTAGTTTGTCAGACTTCCGTTCAACTTGATTTGTGGTGGTTCTTGGTGATGGTTCTATATATATATTAGTTGTAATTTTAATGTGGTTGTGCGAGGAGGTGAGCTATGTTTACCTATGTGGCCATCTTGACAGGAAGTCTAAGTGAATCACATGTTTTTAATGTCTGCGGCAGACCTGTAGCCACCACTGGAATTGAAGCATATCTTAAGTAGATCTAATATGTACTCCCTAGTGAATGAAAACTTGTAGATGATAATCACAGAAAAAGCCATCACTGCGTCTAGAGGGAAAAAAGTATTAAGGACACATAAATGAAATGTCAGGTCAAATGCAGCCTAGCAAATACTGAACAATCTGTTATGAAGCAGAGAAAATCTGATGAAGCCAACTTACGAGTCTGGCTAGATTGACAGGCCTCAGAATTGGAACTCAAGTATTTAGAAGCAGAAATGCTCATTTGTCCAGATCATGATGGCTCTGAAGGGGTTTCACATGGGGTGAACTGAAATATTAGTCAAGAAGTTAATGGACACACAGCACAGCATGCTTTGTTTTCAAGACGTTTGTCAGCTTTTCACCTGGATACGTATCTTTCAAGAATAAAGATTGCACACAGAGCCTCAGAGAGTTAAGTTAATTTAAAGCAGGTCATGTCTGCAGTGCTGTGTACGTAGTTACTCGGTAGCCAAAGGGCACTAGGTGAGCTTTCAGGAGACGTGCATCTGGGCCTTGGCCTCGCCATGTACTTCCAAGCTTCGTGACGTCGTAAAAGTCATGTTAAGTTTCTGGTTCTCAGTTTTCTCTTGTAAACATTGGCAATGAGTTTTTATTACTGATCTCTATAACAGTAAGCTTTCCATGGATACTTGGTGTGGAGCCACACCAAGTTATTGATGTTGTTGAGAAGCTGAGGCTGAGTGGAGAGAGGAGCTCTCTGAAACAACTAGTCGCCCCTCCCTTAAAAAAAGTCAGAAAGAGACATCGCATTTGGGGGATTTGATATTAAACTGAGAGGAGACACGAGAAAGAGTGAAGTGTGTACTTGCTTCCCCTTCCCTGGCCCCCACGCTGCTGTTACTGCCACAGCAAAGTGTTTCAGAGCGCGCCAGGGTGTCACGGGGGGTAGTGGGTAGTTCTACAGTCAGATGTATGTGGCGGCCCCTTTTATAGCGTAATTATTACTCTAAGATAATGGTAATTGTACTACACTATTTGTAACAATGAAATAACTGCAAGTCCAATGTTTAGTGCTTTCTTTTTTCCCCCTCCCTTTTTTCTCTGTACTGTTTCTTTAAGGTGAAGGGAGGAGCCAAGCTTAAAGACCAGAATTCTACAAGACATTGTGAATAATTATTTTAGGCTGTGTCAGTTGGGGGGATTCTTCCCTTTCTCAGTCTATTACCTGCAAGCCAGCTCTATGTCAGGTATAATCATTCATTCACATCTCTAAATTGCTAATGCTTTTGTTTAGACATTCAGGTTTTGATGGGAAGCCTCGTGTACCTGAGACAAGGGATTGAGAACTCACCGTATGTTCACCTGCTTGATGCAAACCAGTGGGCTGACATTTGTGACATCTTTACACGGGATGCCTGTGCCCTCCTGGGGCTTTCCGTGGAATCGCCTCTCAGTGTCAGGTATGGAAATTGGTCCTATTACTGAAATAGGCATCATATTGGTGAGTCCTTAACTTGTTGCCCAGTTCTTGATGTTTAAAGCTGAGAGATTGTTTGTCTTTCTGAAGAAGAGGGCAGTTGATATTTTAAGAGATTGTCACGATTGACAGTGACAGTTTTAGAGCAGCGGTTTTTAAAGTGTAATCCGTGAACCTCTGGGGTCCTGAGCCTTGTCCACGAGGTTGACATTGGCACAGATGGTGCAAAAACAGTGGTGAGTTAATTGCTTGAGCCTTACTGTGCTATCAGAGCACTGGTCTACAAATCCCGTTTTCCTTAACACCACACTCTTGCAGCTTAAGACGTGCTAGTTTTACTTGAGAACATTCTTGATAAAACATTACAGTGACTAGTTTTATTAAATATTGACTTTTGAGTATACATCGTTTCAATATTTGTGTGACAGAATAGGAAGTTCACATAAAACACTTCCGCTTCATGCCAAAATATGATTATCATCTCAGAAAAAGGCACCCGTATGTTGTTAGAGTTAGGAGCTAAGCTAGTTTTTTTCTTTTCTTTTCATGGAACACACTTGTTACTTGAAAGAGTCGCTAAAAGACAGACTACAGTTATTCATACTCAGGTGTTTAGCAGACATTTTTTTAAATAAACAAAGTGAGCATGTCATATCAAGGAAAGCAATGGACAATATCTTTTGCCATAATGATAAAATTTAAGATTTTGAACTAAAATAGTAATTATGGAAAACATGTACTGCCACTGGAAGCCTGACAGCTTTCCAGTATTTAAAGACTTTTCTGATTGGCTTGGTTATATTAATGAATTTGATTTTTTGATAATGTATAATTAGATATGTTAATTCTTTGAAGGTCTCAATTCAGTAGGATCGTACAAAGTCATGCACTGAATGAAAGTGTCATTCAGAGTACAAGACAGACCATTGGTTTGCATGTAGAACAGTACAAAAAGTCAATGGTAAGGATTCAGGTTCCATGGTACAACTAACTTTGAAGAAACTACTCCTTGTTTAGTTTTGATGTGGCATTAAAGAAGAATATCCACAATTATTTGAAAAGGCAATGAAATTACTATAGACATGTGTGAGACTAGATCATTTACTTCAACCTCAAGAACACATTGCAACAGATTAAACGCAGAGGAAGATTGAAGAACTCGCGGGTCTTCCGTTAGGCCAGTCATTAAAGAGCTTTGTAGAACTGTGAAGCGGTGCCAGTCTTCTCACAGATTTACTTTTGGCTGGGAAAGTGGGGGGTTTTGAGTAAGAATATAATTTATAACATGTACTAAGTTTATTATTTTTAAGTGAGTTAATATTTTAAAAATTTCTTGGTTTTAATTTCTAGTACAATAAATGATGGTAGATAGATCCACAAAAACAAATGCTCTTTGATATCCTTAATATTTAAGCATGCAAAAAGGACCTGAAACCAAAAAGTTTAAGAACCTGTTTTAAGAAAGTAACTTTTTCACTCTTCATTTAATTTCTCAAGTGTTTTTCATTCCTGCTGTGTGCCAGGCAATGTGTTGGGGTATGGTCTGCATTCCATAGGGTGCGCCATCGGAGTGCAGGAGACACTCATGCATTTAACTGTAATGCCGGGCCAGGCCGCAGGTCAGGTTGTCTGGGGAACAGACTCCAGAATGGATGGAGATCGACAGAAAGAGGTTACTGGGATCAGCCCCTGTGGTGGGAATAAAGGCAGCGATATTAGGCAGAGGGAAAAGTTGAAATGTGAATGCAGGCTAACCAAAGGCCTCAACCCATCCCTGAGGACTTCCCATATTGGGACAGCAGGGCTGGGCTTTTGTATCCATGTGGAACATTCATCAGATGTGATCCTGGGCCAGTGGAAAGTCCTGGAGAGGGACTGTGCTGAGAATTGACTGCTGGCACTTCTAGATCTGAGTACTTACTCCCTGAACAGGGGTGATCTGGGTCTAGAAGGAACAGTACAAGAAAACGGTTCAGAATGTCATTAATGACTGATAGCTAGAGCCCATTAAGTCTGGTGGGTCTGCATAACTTAAAACTGTGTGTGCACGTGTGCACGCATGTGCTAGTTTAGCAGAGCAGAAGGCTCTGTGCCCTGTCTGATTATAATAAATAGCTGTCTGCAGACAGAGTCTGGAGGAATTGGCATCGGTGGGACCAAGCTGTCTGACACTGGCCTGACACTGACGTTTCCTCTTCTGTTCTCCCAGTTTCTCAGCAGGTTGCGTGGCACTGCCAGCTTTAATTAACATTAAAGCTGTGATTGAACAGAGGCAGTGCACTGGAGTTTGGAACCAGAAGGATGAATTACCCGTGAGTTCCATGTCCCATTGGTTATTTACCTTTCCTACCATTAGAAGAATACGAATGTTAAGGATTTAAAATGTCAGTCTTGCCTTTTAACTGGGGAACGTTATTGTAGCCTTTTGATAGAGTTTCTTTTATGCATATGGTCACATGATTAAATAATAGAAGTTGGGGGCCAAGTACATTTTGGAGGCACTGGAGGGGTTTTCTTAAAATTTTGACTTAGAGTGGCAATGAAAGCTAATGAAGAAAACACTGGAAGTCAGGAGGGTGGGAAATACTGTAGCATGTAGTGTGTTCTGCACCTGATAAACCACATACTATGATTTTTTTAAAAAATATAAAAGCAGTGAGTCAATTTGATTGGATTTAGTTTTATCTTATTGGTATTTATGAGATCATGGGTTTGAGTTCATTATATTTTTCTATTTGTTTTTAAAGATTTTATTTATTTTTGGAGGAGGGAGCGGGAGGGAGAAAGAGAGGGAGAGAAACATCAATGTGTGGTTGCCTCTCACGTGGCCCCCACTGGGGACCTGGCCTGCAACCCAGGCATGTGCCCTGACTGGGAATCGAACCAGTGACCCTTTGGTTCGCAGCCCACTCTCAATCCACTGAGCTACACCAGCCAGGGCTCGTTATATTTTTCTAATACCAAGTAAGTTAAGTACACTGCTATTTAATTAAAGGTCATCCTTTGACACCTGCAGTCATCAGGGAGCACCTCCAGCACTGTGTGTGCACTGCTGTTGTGGAGTAGGCCATGGTTTTACACGTCACTCCCAGTAATTTGCCAGCTCCTAACTTCTCCTAGTAGTTTGTTCATCTCTAAAATGGAGACCGTCCTTCACTTTTGGGACAGTTAAAGGCTGGAGGTAACATAGATATGCTTAGAATAATATGGGATACAGAGCAGGTACTCAGGTTATGCTTACATAGGGAGACAAAGTTCTTGTAGGCGTGTTTCCACCAGGCCTCTGACAGTAGGCACTACAACCTTGGAGTTATTTCTGCATGGTTGTATCACAGACCATAAAGGGCTAAAACATGCGTTTGGCTTTTTGTTTCTTTGCTGCCACACCTGTGCACAGATTTATCTGCTGTTACCTTGTTCTTCCAGCTGGTAACTGTTGATTGGTTGCCCCAGCTTCTCCTTAGACATCTGATTTGATTCAAAGCACAGGTGCATCCCCCGTCCTGAGTGTGGTCAGGACACCAGCACCACCCCTGCTGGACTGCTGCTCGTTTTGAGTGCTCTTAGAACTTGAGCCTTCACTTGCTTTGCTGAGGCAAGTGCCTGCAAGACCCTGGCAGTTTCCCAGTCGTGTAAACATCTCACACTTGTGCACTAGAATGGAGCACACTGAAATCTGAATTCACCTAAAACCTGTGTGTCCGGGTAATAAAGCACTTGGAAGTGATGATCTGGCTGTTTTTTCTCAGGATTTTTCTGTTATACTTTGTCAGCTTTCTTGAAAGACTTTTATATTGATAGCCATTGTAGATTTAGAAGGAAAGAAAACAGAATTGGCATTTGTTGGGCCCCTGCCATAGCCAGCCACTGTTTAGGTGATTCCATAGCTTTTCCTTGTTTTGCTCACTGCACAGAGGAGTAACTGACCAGTGCCGTGGACTGTGACCGTGAGATACCTGCTGAACTTTAGCTTGGAGCCCTTGTGTCAGGTGGTTTCTCTGGACCGTTATCCACAAAGCATGGGAACCTTAGATGTGAAGCTCATATAGAGACAAACCGTGTTTGGTTCATTTTTAAAGGAATTAATGCACTGAATTTTACCACCTAGCTAAGTGTGCTGCAACATGGTCGGGATCTCTGATGGGTTCTACGGTTAGGTCTGTCTGATGACTTTTCGAGAGTGTCTGACTTCTAGAGCATTGATTTGCCTTTGACCCTTCACTCCCAGGCATCAGAATTTTGTTTGAAAGTAGTGTCATAAGTAATTTTGAAGGGGAGCATTTTCTCAGGCCATTGAGATTTGCTTCCCTGCAGTTGTCTTCAGTTTGGCTCAGATAAACTTGTAACAATTCTCTCTAAAAACAAATTGAAGGTTAATTTAGAATTATGAAGTAATACTTGAATCCCTATGGCTGTCCCTCTCAAGTTAGAAGAGGGCTGTAAAAGGTATGTTCAAATGAGCGCATTGGGTCAGTGTTCTTTGCTGCCCTGTGTGCTCACATGAAGGTGTTCTGAACTGTAACTTGAGTCTTTTCACTTCTGTTAACAGATCGAAGTGGACCTTGGTAAAAAGTGCTGGTATCACTCCATATTCGCCTGTCCCATTCTTCGTCAGCAAACAACGGACAACAACCCACCCATGAAATTGGTCTGTGGTCATATTATATCAAGAGATGCCCTGAACAAAATGTTTAATGGTAGCAAGTAAGTATCTGGCTTTTTAAATGTTAGTAAAAAATTTCTTTTGTAACTTAGTGGGAGGATGAAAAGTAATGAAAATAAATAAATGTTGGTAGAATTTAGAAATAAATAGATTTCATAACTATTCATTTAGTATAGTGGGTAGTACCTGATTTTTAAAATTTTTTTTTGGTCATTTTAAAAAATTTGTTTATGAATTTAGTGATGAGACTTGTGAGCATGATCTTTAACTCTGCTCGGGTGGGCAACACAATGTCATCACCCCCACTCACCCTGCCTTTTGCACACACGGTGACGTGCAGCGTGCTGTAGACTGGTCACTTAGTGATAGCCCCTGGTCCCTTCTGTGTGCGCCAGAAGGAGCCCTCATTCTCTTTAAAGCTGCAGACTATTCTACTTGCAGACTATGCAAGTGATGATTATTAAACTAGTCCCTTACTGGTGAGCACTTAACTTCTATTACTGTGAGGTGAATTACATTATCTATATGTGATTTTACTGATTCAAAGGGCACAAATATATATGTATATATATTTGTAATTGAACTTGTTGATTCAAAGGGTGTATATACTTATAATTTGTATACATTAGAGCTCAAAAGTCTCAAAAGCCTATTTTTAGCTTAGGCAGCTAGAAAATTGTTTACTAGAGTCCATTTCAAACCATTATGGTAAAGTCTCCCCTTTAAGAGGATGCCCCGGCATGTAACAGAGGTGTCTGCGCCCTTCCCAAACCACGCAGCCATGCCGGTTTGTGTGCCCCGCTACAAGGCATGTCAGCTGCTCGTGGTAGGCTACATATCTTACAGGCTCGGCCGCTGGCATCTGATTTGCTGCGCTTGAGTGGATTGTGTGACCAGTGGATTTGAAACTCATTTGAAGACGGGTGTAACCTAAACCTTGGATGAGAGGAATTGGATTTACTTCTGAAAACCCCAAAAGCAATTTTCAGAAGAATTGTCCTTGTTTTGTTTACAAAATGGTTTGTACTGATATCTACTGAAGAAGAGCCTTTCAGTTCAGGGTCTGGCTTAGATGATTTTTATTTGTGACCCTTCAAAGCTTGGCTGTTATGTGGAGGGAAAGCACAGTTCACCTTCACAGTACACATTGTGTGTGTTTGTGAGTACGTCTGTGTGTGTGTGATTGTTAAAGACATTTTATAACTGTATGAGATTGAACGCTCAGTACTGATCTTGTTCCTTGACTTGGTGTTTTTCTTCCTTGTCTTTAGATTAAAATGTCCATATTGTCCAATGGAACAAAGTCCAGGAGACGCCAAACAGATATTTTTCTGAAGAAATAATTTTAGTTTGCGATTTGTAAGTGAAACTGAATTGTGGGTGCATTTCAGAAGAGAATGTTCCATTTAATGCAGCTAACCAAGGACTCCCGTGTTTATATAAGCTAATGCTCCAGAGACGTTGCCAACACGTTAGTGCACACACTGAGGGAGTGTCCAGATAAATATGATCATAGGGCTCTATTATATTCTTGGTCTTCATTTCTGATCAAGTAACTACACCAGCAGTTGTCATTCAATGCAGGTTTTTGTACTTAATTATATGGTAATTTTTTTACTTTTTAAGAGCAGAAATGGAAATTGACCTCCCTGCCATGTGATTAGTATTTCTCCTGCTTTTACTTTTGTCATTTTCTTGATAATTGTAAGCTTTGAGAATGTTTGTGAAAAGGTTTTATTTCCTGTTACATGTACATAATTAAATGAAAATTCTTCAGAAAAAGTTTGAAAAATTGAATTGTGGTTATAACACTTTTTTTTGTTTTGCTTAAGGAAGAAAGCTGTGATAGATTCTAAGTTTGCTTTTTGATCTTTTTCTCTGCTCCAGTTCTCACTGAAAAGTCAGCAGACCTGCATTTGAGCTCTGCTGGTAGCCTGGCTGCCTATTTTTAAAATTCCGTCATGAATTTAGCAGGTTGGTGTGAGAAGTCTTCCGCTGGAATAGAGTAGAAGGAGCACTATTGTTTCTTTGCTTTTATTGCTGAGAGGTGCTTATTTTAAAAATGCGTTCAATAAAATGAAATTCTGAAGTTAGAAGTGTTCTTAAGTTGGTATTTGCTCTCTTGGTCTTAGTAGCCCTGTTCTCTGAAATTTGCCTTTAGGACTTGGCTGTCTATTGCATTTGTATATCATTGCAGACACAGTATTGTGTGTGTGTGTATGTGCACCAGCATCAAACATTGTGCATCTGGAAGGGAAGAAGCATGTTCCAGTTCTAAAATGCAGTAATCAGTTATTACTTTAAATCCTTACAGTTAGAATCTAGCAAATCTTCTGTAGCGCAGAATATGTTTCTTGCTGTTTTTGTATTTGAATAGTATAATGTTCAATGCCTCTGCTGCAGCGTGTGTCAGCTCAGTGACTGTGAATCTCTGCATTATTCTTACGGAGACACAATGATCTTTTCTCTTGTGAGGCATCTTCATGTAATGCACTATCCAGAAATAGCCATGTGTAAGAAGAGTCTTTCTCTGTATGAAGAACTACATGGAAAAGACTTCTGCGGACATAATTTTGACTTACAACCCTTTAAGTACGTCATTGTAAGAAGAATGTTATATGGAGATCACCAAATATTTTGCAACATTATTTCATCTGACATGGAATGGAACATCAATACAGAAAAACTTCATGAGAAAATGAAAAAAGAAGAAAACAAAAGCGAAGAGAATCGTGACACTTAACATTTTAAACTACAGATTGACTTAGTGTGGGGGGAGGGAGAGAACGGATTTGGTGCTAAGTTCGTCGGAAAGTGGCAGCACTTGCCATAGTATACCAGCCTGGATGTTTGTCCTGAAGTGCGCGCCTGGGAGAGTCGGTTTTTGTGTGTGCAGTAGAGGGCACTGCAGAAAGTCCTGCTTGACGGATGCGTGGCCAGGCTGAGGTTGAGAGCCGCTGTGTGCTGTGTGGGTGAGCCAGGGGTCAGGATCAGCCTGCTCAGAGCGCTTGCTCTGTTCGACCTATTAGCCCCGCAGTGACTTTTGCCCGTGTTTCTGCTTTCCTGTTCCAACCCTCTCTAAAGTTCCTCCTCTCCCCACTAAAGTGAAGGAAGAAAGCAGAGAGAAGCTCCTTGGACTCCAAAAGAGAAGGTAGAGAATTCAAGGCAATACTCTGGTTGAGGATGTAAAACTGGTTTATTACATATTTTTCCCTTTGAATTAAAACCCAGGGTTTCTTCTTTTTTTTTTTTTAAGCTTTTTCTCGCTAGACCAGATTTAGCGCTATTCATGACTTATTCTTACCTGCCACCAGAAACAGCTACATGGCATTTAGGTGTCACATAGGGTTTGAACAATACAGACATTGTGCTAGAGGCTGGTGGTAAATATTTTTGGCAGCCAGAGACTCCTAGGTGTCTCGGGCCACTTTCAAACACAAAAGTTAGAGCTCTGCTTTGCCCCTCTCCCAGTGTTGGGAATCCTGTTGACAGTTTCCTGTGCCAGGTCCTTGTTGTCCTCCTCCTGGCCAGGGTTAGGGCCAAATATTTGAAACTCTTGACATGACGATTTAACGTGAAAATTATGTCTTGTGACCTTTAATTAAGTACATGGACTAAAATTCATTGGTGACTTAAATGTGAAGAGTAGGTGGATTTGAAGAGGCCAGGCCTTAACCAAAGATACTAAAATACAATATGCTGTCCTTGCTACTGTAAAAACACCTTCACCAGTGGTGTCAGGTCCATAGGCTGTGGACGTCAGCAGCGCGGGAGGATGCTCTTTGATTCGTCACACTCTGCATTCCACTTGCAAGAGGTCGTGGTAGAACCAAGGTTTTTTACAGTTAGACTAATTAAAATAATGTACGTTGAAAACAATTTCAGAGTGGTTTCTTAAATTCCTTTAGGAACCATTTCCATTTGTCTCTCCTGGACTATGCTAAACCAATAAAACCTTATTAGATCCTTAGATTCTGATTTAGCCAGAGCATCTGTGCTTTCGAGTACAGTCTGAAGTGCAGTGGCTAAAGTTGTCTTTTGATCTTTTTTTCTCTGTGATGTGATCATCACAGATGCGATTTCTGTTGTTTCAGTGGTGATTATGTGAGACTTTTAATACATAAATGAACGGGTATTGGTGCCTCTTGATTTTAAAATTTTGAAGAAAAGAGCCACCTCATATTCATAGAGTGTGTGAGTATTTTATGAGTGTATGAGCATCTAATTGAAAATAAGAAAGTTATAAAGTAAATCTTTTGTTTTGATTTTTCTGTAGCAGCTGTGTATACAGACACACTAAAACCCACACCAAATTTTGTGGGGATGAGGATCCTTTTTTCGTCTCCAGGTAGTCCCACAGGTTATGCAGTTACGTTCTGTACTCTTCATGCTGTGAGTTATTTCCACCTCAGTGACTTCAGCCTTTGGGATAGTAGATCTGCAAACACCGAGAACTCTTGGTCATCCACAAGACAGACTGCTCGTAGACATTAGCCCTCTGGTTTCCGGTTCAACCTCTGACGAAGTGGACTGCCAGTCACGCTGGTCAGTCTGCTTGGTCAGAAGACTCAGGTTACTTTCAGGGAAGGTGTGAAGGTGTGACTTGGTTGGTTTCATTGCTGGGCTGTACAAGGTGAAGACACAAACCAAACGCCGTGCATTACCTAACTCTACACACATTGTCTTCGCTAACACTGCGACGTTCTGGTCTTGAGGGGGTGTTAGAAGGACTAACGCACGCCGGCCCGGCTGTGGTCAGTTTGCTGTAAGCAGGCACAAACTTCATGGACTGTTTATTGAGCTGTAGTTGATTAGATACCAAAAATAAAAGGGCAAGTGTATTTTCATAGATGAGGCATCTAGTTTTAGGGTGAGTTTTCCACTGTTGATTTTACTTTAAGACATAGGGAGAGAAAACAAAGTTTTGTTTTCAAGACATTGCCCTCTCCAGTTTTAAACTGCAGTAAGCATGCGTTTCATTACTTCCACAGAGACAAAAGCAGCTGGATTGACTCCCAGCACATGCTCTGTTTCCTGTCACGGGTGAGGGCCTGCGCTCTCATTTCCGCAGTCATTTCACTTCTGCAACAAGGCAGATGTGGGCTTCACTAGGGTTTAGTGCCTGGTCTTTTCTTTTGGGAAGGGGAGGGAGTGAGTGTGTCGGAGATGGGAGGGACGCAGGAGAAAAAAATGGGAGTGTGAGTGAGTGTGCATGTCTCTGAATTCACCATCACCCCACGTGTGTCTAGCAAGGAACAGGTAATTGATGTATTTTGCTCATGACTGCAGTGTGCATGTTCCCCTCTGTGTTCTCTAAACCGACACTAACAGGATTCATCCATCTTGTTCAGATGGCTCAGGATTGTATTTCTTTTGCTTACCCTGTGCTCTTGGGTTCTATAGTATTTCTATAATTATGTAACAAGAATAGTGTTGCACTGTAATCTATTATATAGAGCTATATGTATGGAAAATTTTGATCAGTTTTTTAAGCAATGTATCCTGTTTGCAAAGGCACAATAAAGTTGCATATTATAGACAATAGGCAATAAAGCTAACAATAAACCTTATTTAACACAAACCATATTCATATTCTTGGTTCATTTGATTTCTGGAAAAAGTCCAGCATATTTAGTAGCTGCAGGGATATTATTTTAACTTAAAAAGTTCTGGTGTATTTAATTTATGAATTTCAGACTGATAATAGAGTTTTGGGAACTATAAGAAATGCTTTGTTCATGTGTGTATTCCTTTGTCAAATACATGGCTTCTCCTGTATATATTTTTTTAAATTAAAGAAATGGACATTTAAAAAATTTTACGGAACCAGTTTGTATAAATGTGACGGAGGTGTGAGCGAGGGAGGATGGAGGTGCCAGCTCTGAGAAGAGAATGTTGCTGGCTGCCTCTGCCAAGGGCCTGCACATTGGAAACCTGAGAACGCATCTTTTGTCACAATCTCATCCTATTCCTGTGCCACTAGCCGTGTGACGAGAAGAGGGGGCTAAGCTCAGTGCCCAGTTTCCAAATCAGCGGTTACATGCTGGTGTCCCTGTCCACACCCTGCCCCTCTCCTTACTGGGAGAGCAAATAAAATCTTTCCTCTCTACACTT
>VMDR010015081.1:0-22694 GCA_007922815.1 Macrotus californicus | reverse complement strand
CAAGGGAGTGGGACTCCCGGTCCGCAGCCGCCAACTCTCCCGCTTTCTGCGCCCTTCCCCGGTCCGCAGCCGCCAGCTCTCCCGGCCAGCCGCACCTTTCCCCGGTCCGCCAGCCGCCGCCCCGCGCAAGTACTCTCCGGCCCGTCTCGCCCCTCCTACCGGTCTGGATGAAAGTTTCTCCTTTAGTTCCTTGGTTGTCAGACTTCCATACAGTTCGATTTTCTGTCAGTTCTGGTTGTTTTTTGTTTTAAAATTTGTCGTTGTCCTTCTTTTGGTTGTACGAGGAGGCACAGTGTGTCTACCTATGCCTCCATCTTGGCCCCCACCTAGATGACTGTCTGCTTAACACTTTTATCCAGAGTTTTATGAAGTTGTGTAACTACTTCTTCTTATAGAAAAGATTTTAAGGCAGAAGAGATCTTACTATCTCCAGAAACATTAGTTTTCCAAGGAACATAGTTTGAGGCTGTACTAGAGCATTATTATCAAGCAATTCCAAAGATACTGGGCTAAAACTAACATATTAAACAATAGCAAAGCAAAAGAAAAGACATTTGTAAACTATCAGTCAACAAATATTTCTTTAGTGTAGCACCATGAAAGGTAGTCCATCTCTGCCAACTAACTGGGTGATGCTAGACACATCATTTTTTTCTTTCTAAACTTAAGTCTCCTCAACTATATAATGGATATCATAATAGTAGCTACTTCACAGGGTCATAGTGAGGATTAAAGTCTGTGTCCACTACTGACAATGTGTTCTATGCATTATCTCATTAAGATACACCAGAACTAGTATTGTCATATTTGTTATCATTAATATTAGAAAGGCACTGTGAAGATGTAACTTCTCCATCTTCTACATGCTAATGTAAGGAAAATCTTCCTAACTCAGAGCTAAATCTGTCACTGCCTGACTCAAATATTTCCTTTGGTGTCCCAAATATATTACAAGTTGACTACCCCCTTTGCTCTTCATGCATCCTATGCAATGAGCAGGCTTTATGCAGTTCCAATATTACATGACCATTTTAAAATGGATAACCAAAAAGGAGATGAGGGAAGGTAGTCAAAGAAATAAACAGGAAAAATCAGGACAGTGTGGTACTCCATTATTCCAGAAAACCTTTTGGAAAGAGGAAAATAATTGTGTCAAATGTGCTAAGAGTCCAAGTTAGATGATGCTATAAATAAAAAAAAAATTGTAAAGTGCTCGTGAAAGATGTTAAGTTCAGTTTATACATGATGAATGTAAAATAATGCCAAAGTAGTCCAGTGGAACCACCTAGCCAATGATTAAAGCAGTGGTGCTCACTACAGTATCACTTTTCACTGGAGAAGAAGGGAGTGGAGTTTCAACTAGTGTGTCTAGCATCAGACATTCCAAAGAATAACCATTATTTGGGGGAGTGAATTGAGCGCTGTTATTTATGTGTGAATGTAGAAAAATGATTGAAAAGCACTTATTTCAGTAGTGGAGATTTAAAAGGTAACTAAAAGTTGTCAACAAAGTAGTGATAAGGTCCTGAAAACAAAAAAGCTCCCCAAGGAAAGGAGAGCAGAGATGACAGAGACCAGGGCTAGGGCTTAAGAAAAATCAGAGAAGACAAGAGGAAGAAGTCAACAAAGAAAAGGAGGGTGTGGAGAGGTAACAGGACAATTCCGTGTACAATGTCTAAAAGAGAAGGAGATAAAGCTTTGAGGTGAACAAATAAATGCTTAATGCAACAGAGGAGTTGGAGAGAATTAAAATTAATGCAAATGTAATGGAGTTAAACAATAAATAGGCCAAGGCAGAATAATAGCTAAGGTAAAATAGAATTAGGAATTTAAAAAGAGAGTCGACTAAAAGGAAATGGAGTTTTTATTAAATATTTGTGAATCATCAAGCAGGGATGAGCTATGTGTGAAGAAAGAACTAGTTAAAAAGTAACATGAATGAACAGGCTAGAGAAATAAAAGATTATAGACTAAAAGCCTCGAGAGTTAAGCCCAAGTCCAGGTAATAATTAGAAAGATTAGATTTTTTAAATTTTTTTAGATTTTATTTATTTATTTTTTAGAGAGAGGGGAAGGGAGAGAAACATCAGTGTGTGGTTGCCCCTCACTTGCCCCCCACTGGGGTCCTGGCCCACAACCCAGGCACATGCCCTGACTGGGAATCGAATTGGTGACCCTCTGGTTCACAGGCCAGCACTCAATCCACTGAGCCACACCAGCCAGGGCTAGAAAGATTAGTCTTAAAGGAACACAATTTCCTTTGAAACTAAAGAGAGAATTTTTTTAAAAAAAGAGTCAAGGACAAAAATTCTAAAGATTCTTATTCCTGACCCTGAAAAATGGCCAACCTGTTAATGAACTCTAGAATATGCAATGAAACAATAATGTTCACACCTATCTTCTGTGAGTATAAACTGTAGACCACTGTCTTCATTAGGCATACTCTGTTACGTTCGCACACATTTATGAAATGGCTACAGCATGGTGTGCCATCTCTATAGCTCAGCAGGACAGCAAAGCCATGACTAATACAGTAATCACACCTTTGATTCCAGACGCTTTACCCGCTGAGATTTGAGGTGACATTTTAGTTTCTAGAACTCACCACTTACAAAGTAATCTGTTAACATTCATTATATCTTTGCTCCTGTCTTTGAATTTTAATCAAAATAAATGTATGTGGCTTACAGAATTTCTTGTGCTTTCAAAATTGACATGACTGTTATTTCTCAAATTATCCTGTCTATATGTCATAGGTCCAGCATGTCAAGTGCCTGAAATTGAGATGACTGCACACACACCTTAAGTCCTGCCCACACAACACAAGACGGGTGACACTGAAGAGCTTGCTGAGCTTATCACATGTACTATAAGAAACGCCAGCTACAGATACACCAAGTGCACACTAAGGGATGCCATGTGGTGTGTTCTCCAGCAGTTAGTAGTTTACAAGCAATGCGGCTAATTAGCCCATCAGTCTTCACTGAAAGTGTTTTCATAAACATTCTGCCAGCTACAAGGCGCCATGCATGCATGTTAAAATGTATTAAAACAAGAGTTCATCATCCCCTTTCAAATGAAGAATGAACTCCATCCCCTGAGTACACTGTATTTGTTTGAAAAGATTATTTTATTTGTGACTTTATGCTTATCTAAGAGCGCTCTTAAAATAAACTATAGTTAAATATACATAACATCAATATAGCAGTGGATGGAAATAACAAGGCAGCAGCTATTGCCTTTGAACCATACACAGGCTGTGTGTTGTTGGTGATCAATACCAAACATTTTATCCAAGTCCTAACTGAATTGTTGCTGAGCAGAGCAGAGAGAGCTGATCTGCTACTTAGGGATGGTTAACTAAAAATGAACTGCTATTTTTTTTTATAAATAAATGTTTAATACAGCGGAGTTTCAAAAAGTAAGATCTTTCAATATAGGTGACCCAAAAGGGACACCAGTAAACATTTTAAATCTCTTTTCTCCCTTGGACACAATTCATTTTCTTGCACCAAATGAAAATGCATTGAATAATCAGGGAGGCAATAGGTAACATTTTAAAGGTTCGACATTGGAAATTCTATAATGACATTTCTTGTTTAAGCACCCAAGGACACTGATAGGAAGATTAATTATACTTCCAAAATACCATTTTCCAGGAATAATCATTTCTAGAAGTAATCGTTTTCTCTGACTAATACGGATGATAGTAAGTCTTGATTCCTAATTCCTTCAGGGGAAAAAAGGTCTGTAAACCTAGGGTCTTGCAAATCATGAAGAAGGAAAACTAGAGGAATGCGGAAAGAGGAACAAATTTTAATAATATCTTGAATACATGTATTAGGCACATGAGGAATGTGTTCTTTTTTATATACAAAAGTTTACTTCTCACCAGGGAGGCAAACAGCTCCCTAGCTACTAGGTGCATCACCTACCCTTCTGGAAATACTCATAAGCCATGAAAAGTGGGGTGAGTTGTCATCTGCCACTGCACTAAGCTTTACAAACATGGCGTTGGGAGGCTCCTGCATTAGTAGACTAGATAGCATAGCATTTCTTTTAGTATAAAACACTACAACCCCATATTTGGGAGGAAGAGCTATAGTTAGAAGGCCCCTGATGAATTCAAAAGCTCCTCGTTAATCTTCTTAGCCCTCCAACTGGCTAATGGTAGCCTTGCGGGAGGCCCATAATTAGAAATAAATTGGGAAGTATTTTAACAGTGGCAGGATTCCAACAAACTTGCAAGTCCTGTCCCACTTGACATACATGAATAGGAAGCCTACAGTACATGTTTCCAATTGCTGGCTCTGGTCGGTAGAACTCCAAAAGTACTGGTGTTAGACTGCACCTTCCAGATACACATAATCCATACCAATACACGACATATGAGGGCTTGATCAGGCTGTCTGCCACCTGTGAATGTCCATCAACAGGATAATGAATACATAAATATTAATCAATGAAATTAATGAATACAGTGAGATTCACAAATATAACATTGAGCAAAAGAAGCCAGAGTTAAGAGATAACATACTATATAATCTCTCATAAAGTTCAAGAAGAGGCAAAAACAAAACAAAACAGGATAATGGCCACCTTTGAAGGGAAGGATAGGAGATGCAAGGGGTGCTTCTAGGGCTCTAGTAGTGTTGTTTCTTGGCTTGGGCGGAGGTTACATTAGTGTTTCACTATGTGAAAATGTATTGAGTTGCTCACAATAACATATGCATTTTTCTGTATATATGTTATTCTCAATGAACCATTCAAAAACCTTAATTATAACCAATCAGGTGATTTAGAAGCAATGTCTATAGATTGTAGGGGTGTAGAGCCTATACAAAAGTAACATACTATATGCTATAGATAAAAACATGTAATCTAGGCATTAGAAAAAGTTCTTAGCTAATTCCTAGATTGTTATGTGAATATTCTAAAACTACTTAAACAAAACACTGGATTTAATACTTTGCCATTGTATAGATGTTAAGTATAGGGGTAAACTATAAGATCACGTGCGATCATAAATAACCACTACGTGGATCCCCTTCACTGGATCTCTACAGTTACACCCTTCCTTTCACCACCCTCCCCTAATACTGTGCAGGTCCCAACTTCTCCAGTCAAGTTGCTTTAGGTAACCAAATCCCCACATTATTTATCACTTCAAGTTTCTAAGTAAAGCCACTAAATGTAGTAAAACAGAACAAAACAGAGTTTTATAGTAAGCTACATAAATTGTACTATGTCTTCATTAGAAGAAATTTTCTAAATTAGTCTCAAAATTCTTCTTGAAAATAAGTCAGATATATATATATATACCCTCTACTTCCAATGCTTTTTTCACTTTTCCAAATACTTTAAACTTCTCATTTTCTCTGCATTAGTGCTTCACATTATGCCACTGAACAAAGTCCTTCTTTAAAAAGCACCAAAAACTATCTTAAATACATTTGTAGTATCATACAGCAGTGCTCGGATCAGAATTTATTCTCCCAAGACCTCCACTCCACCACAGAGCTAAAATCACTTCCAAGATTTTGGGAGCCATGCTCACCCCTGTTTTCTATAGGGCGAACACCGGCCAGTCCCCAGATTCCCCAACCCTTTGCATTTCTGCTGCTTTCCTCCCACGCCCAAGTGGCCACAGCTCAATTTGGCAGTTTGTCAAAAAAGAATCAGAAAATAAAGCACCTGGTGATCCTTAACCAAGTGTATTTGTTGTGTATACAGCATAGGCCATACATTATAACAGAACACAGTGAGGGATATACTGCATAATCAGAATCTAAACAGACTTCTCTTTGAGAAATTCTCTTTAAAATAATTTACTTCTAGTGAGCTAGAGATGTTGACTGACTTTTTTAAGAAATACCATTTAATGACAATTATTACAATTATTGTTCCCTTCTAAGAATGACCAGTGTCTTACATATTTATTACTAGGTGATTTATGGAAATTATGCTATCAAATAGATCCCATTTTCTGAAAGGAACAATACCAGACTAGGGTTCATATTCCAAACTAAAGACTCTGCAGTGAAACTATAACTAGGAGAGTAATTTCTCATGACAGAAAGATAAAACCATTGTAAAATTTTATAATATAAAGTGACAAAATGATGCATCAATGTTTTTACTTATAACATTTATCAGGTATCTGTTATATGTCAGACATTGCTAATAAAAAAAAAAAGTGGTACTTGCCACCTTCAAGGAATCAAGAGTCTAGATTACTGAACAAGTAAATCAATGTCTAGTACATGGGGTGATAAGTCCTCTGAAAGAGAAATGCTCAGAATCTCTTGAGACACAGAAGAGGGGCATCTAAAACAGCATCAAGTAAACATTCCCAGAAAGGATGACTCAGGCTGAGAGAATTGGCTGAACAAGAAGAGCACTCCAGGTGAAGGGAATGGCTCTGGGAACAGAGGCATAAAGCAACTTGGATCATTCCAGATATTGAGAATACCTGTTTGGAGGAAAGCTTGAGGGGGTACAGAATCAGGAAATGAGAAGGGACAGAGTGGTAGAAACCAAATTATTAAATGCTGTGGGAGCTAGGTTTAAAAGTTTCCACTGGATCCAGACAGAGCCCTAATCCTTCAAAAGCTACTATAATGGATTTTAAGCAAGGAAGTAAAATGAGTATATTTTCATTTTTTAAAAAAAGATATATTTGCTTTGGTATGGGTCGAGACTAATACAGGAATCCTGAACAAGAGTCTAGACTGATTTGGTGACTAAGTGGTTGGTGGTATCAGGACACCAAAGGGGAGAAAGGTAGTTCTGAGGCAGCAAGGAGGAATGATGGATTCAGTTCACGTTACCTTGGACATTATGTTTTCCGCATACTGTCCAAAGAATCCCTAGAAAATATAAATCACTTGTAAAGTATATAACAAATAACTTGTCTGTATTAGACCTAAAATTTATTATAGTTATTCATTTTCATTATTGAATTAGCAAAAATTTCCTGGATTTCTTAAAATTCATGATGGGGGGTAGGAGGAAAGCAATATTTGAACACCCAAAGTCTCCATTACAAAGTGGAACAGAAAATTTTAAGTTTGGTATTCTCTCAGAATAGTTCCTTGCAGCAGGCTGATGTAGAAAATCATTCCATTGACCAAAGAATATTCAGTATTTTTTAAATAACCTGCAAATGAGACTTACATTCATTAGAAAACTATTATACTCTATAAGTAAAGATATCAGAAGATAGTACCTTTATTTATGATATCTTTTATTAGATAATATTAACACAGTAGCAATATAAGTAATGCAGATGTGTGCAAATCATTTTTTTTAAGTTTAGGAAATCTAACCCTTCAGAAAAATGAAAAAAAATGTACTTCAGAGGTAGAAACATCTATCTCCCACTGTTTACGTGGAACTTTATAATTCATGTATGTATGGGAAAATAAGTCTTCAGTTCCATTGGTCATTTTTCATTATATTCAATGACAGAAAAGGTACCCTTCGCTTTGTTTATGGATAAACTGTGACATGATGAGGAAGAAGTCGCCTGGAGGAGCTGAGCAACTAAAGGGAAGAACCACGACGGGGTTTCTAAGCCTTGGAGCTGTTTAATGAGCCTCTCTGGCTCCCACAGCTAGCCCCTGAGAACCCGGCAAAAAACTAACAAACTCGGTCAGAAAGAAGCAAAACACTCACAAACCTCATCCAGTAACTAACACCCTAAGGTGTCAGGACTAGAGTACTCACTTTCTTTGCGAACTTCCTTAAGTGTGGCGGTAAGCTCTTCCTTTAAAACTGTGGCTTCCTGGGCGATCTTCTCTCCCTTGTCTAATAAATTCCAAGTTGCTTCTTCCACAGAGGCTAGAAGGACTCTGGCTCTTTTTGAACATCCCTTTTTCCTGTTAGAAGGATTCTGGGGACAATTTACAAGCGTAGTAACCTAAAATTGGAAAAAATACACCACTCATTAGACAAACTGTGAAGAGAACACAGCTCTGGGATATCATAGCCCAGAACAAAAGGAAGTGTATCAGAGAAACAAGAGGTGTATCATAAACACAGAGCAGAACATCCCCAAAAGTGAAGGCACCAAGAGCAGTATTATCAGCCACCACGGAGTTCCCAGTCAATGGCGGGTAAGAAGGAAGAGAAGGAGGAAGGGCCCTAGAGATTGAGCCACATCTACTTATACCATTGGAACAATGTGTGTGGGCACGTGTGTTATTTTAATTACAGAAACATCACATGGAAAAACAATACAGAACCCTGATAAAGCAGTCAAACTTGAGAAAATAAAAATTATATATCTCAACAATATCAAATAATTATCAAATAAAATTTATATCACTTTGTAGCCAGCGATTTATATTAAAAGGGAGACAAAGAGTAATTATAACTAAGTCAGTAAGTACTAGCCTATTTAGGCTGAAAATAGGGGTTTCTAATATTAGAGTGGTGGAAAATACTCTAAAACATAAAGCAGTGGCTACTTCAGTAGAGCAAAACCCAAATTCTAACCATAACCTACATTTCTAGCCCTATGTAACCCCTCTATCTGTCTCTACACACTGCCATAACTCAGCTGGCCCCTCAAACAAACAGTTCTCACTCAAAGTCCCCTATCAAGAGGCCTTCCTGACCACCTCATCCCTAACCCGTTCCCCATCCTCACCACTCTTGTCCCCTGAACCTACTTTCTAGTTCTTAAAACACTTACAGATCCTGATATTTTTCAGTTGTTACATATTTATGGCATGCTCCCCATACTAAAACGCAAAGTCTGTGCAAGCAGGTAGTGCTTTGTTCTCCAGCACCCAGAACAATGTACAAAGCAGGCACTCAATAAAAATTGTATCAATGGATTCATGAAAGCAGCAGCTGAAAAGAAGAATTTTTAATTTCTATACAGTATCTTGCATTGCCTAAATATGTTAACAATGAACACTTAATACTTTTGTAAATGTTTAAAATAAGAATAAACTCCTAAGAGCATCCCTGGAGACAGAAATTAAGTGTCTTGTATATTTGAAATAAAACATCATACCAAATTACATTGTGAAAAATATATCCATTTCTTAATTAAACCTTGGAGCTCAATAAGAAAATTTGGTTTAATGTTTCCATGCGAAAAGCTTGAAGGTCACCATCATAGAGGAAGTAAAAAAAAACTTGAATTTAGTATTTAAAAAAGAAGACCTGAAATTCCAATTGAAAGCCAGACGCTTGCATGACATTAAATAGCCAAGGCTTATAACAATCATGCGCCACTTCATTGACAACATACATACGTACATACATATATAACCCTTCCTGCTCTGCAGCCTTTGAGGATTTTCCTTGTTTATGGAGCATTAAACATTTGTTTATTTGGATATCTAAACCCAGTTTTTTAGTTGGGAACTAAGAGAGAACTTACAAGCTATAAGGAAATACATGGATAAGAATAATTTTTGCCTGCCCTTCTATTCCCCGCCCCCTGCCCAACATACCCTCTGTTTTACTCTAATTGGCTGCATCCCCATGTTCATAACTGAGAGTGGAACGCCTCGCAGCTAGCCTTTGTTTGCTCTCCTGGAAAATGAGAACAGTCACATGATCCTATCAGACTATGTGAAGGTTAAATAATGTAAAATGTTTTGTAAAATGCGTAACATGGCACAAGTATTGGTTGGCACTTAATGTGTATTTTCTAGTTCATTCTCCACATTGATACAGAAAATCTGTTACAGGATCCTTGTCAAAGGTGTCCTCTCTGGGTCTAACCTTATCTTGCTCTCGGGTCCCCTGTGCTGACTGTGATAAAGGCAGTTAACAAAGCACATTCCACCTGCTTTAAAAGCAGCCAATTACAGCCATGTGTCTCTATCCTGCATTATATAAAGATGATAATAAGCCTGAATTCTTACACGGGTTTTCACACACCCCAAAAAGCAGTAACTTACTGTTGTCAGTCTAATTTATATATTAAGAGTGAAAAGACACTTGTCCAGACTAAAACAAATTATAGTACCTAGTTTAAAACTTGTTTAAAATGAAGAATAAGTATTGTCTAAAGTGTTTCTTCAAAATGTATTTTAAGTGCCAAAATTCATGATGCTTCCCACTGAACATTCCTCTGTTATTGTTCAGATCCTCCATGCCCCAAATGTTTTCCATAGACTAGCCTGAGCTTTGAAATTAAAATGAGCATTCCAGAAATGCTTTGTTCCTTATAATAAATGCTGGAGAAGAAAGAAATGTGGAAAGAACATTGTAACATAACAGCACTGTACTTCCATCAAAAAAAAAAAAATGCAATTGCAGCTTGTAAGTTACTCACTTTTATAAAATTGCTTACGCCTGTGTTCTTTTAAAATGCTCCAATATGGTTATTTATTATTGATTAAACTAAAGTCAAATGATGTTTTCATTGATTCATTTCAAAAAGTAAACATGGCTTGGTAATTCTGGTAGGGAGTGGCAAACAAAGCTAAACCTTTTCTTTTTTAACCCCAACTCAACCACAGACAGGATCTAACGACTCCTATCAGTGACTGTCACTCACTATATGATTCTCACCAAGGGCTGAAGGGTGCATTTGTTAACTGAAAGTCTGCCATCTCTGGAAGGAATACCAGCAGTCAGTAAAGTCAGCTTTCACGTTATTCAAGTTATTTCTTTTTCAGTACAAAGTCAGTTACAATTTTATGAGAACACTAAAGCTTTAGTTGGATTTTACAGCAAAGACGACTCTACGCAGGGTCCAAGCCCATGTCTTGCTAACCTTTCTTTTGTCTCTGATTCACAACCTCCCCCATCCCTCTTTCTCAGGGGTCCCTCTCATAAGGAAAATCTTCAACACCAGGCTTGCAGCTCTTAAAAAACTTGGGTTTACTCACTCTTCCTCAGTCTTTAAATCAGTGCTAGACTACAGACACACCTTCCTCATAAATACAGGCATGAGTTTGTCACTGGAATGGTCATAAATTAGAGGCTTCAAGTACTAGGAAAATAAGAAATTCCCTACTTTCTTAATTCTTCATGTTGAAAATTCCCTAAAACCAGGTGTATATTTAATAAGATATAATAGTTATATGTTAAAATTTAGAGTATCACAAGAGAGGTTTCTCATATCTCTTCATCCAGGTGTGTTTCTCTAGATGCTCCGATGATATGGAAGATTAAATTGATTTGCTTAGTGAACCACGCCATCAACTGTCACGCACAGCAACCCTAACGCACAACAGGAACACTGCAGAATATGGTGTGAGGCTGTGACTGACTTTCATATGTGGCATCATACTAAAGCCAGCTTTATGGAAAGTCCTCTCTAGTGCCAACTTAGGTAACACATTTTTATTCTATAATCATGTTCTTTCCCAATCTGACTAATTCTTTCATTATGTCTACTATCGTATTAGTATAACAGTCCATGTAAACAGCCGTCTCTCCTGTTGTTTATGAGCTGAAACACCTTGAATTTTAACCTTTCTCCAGCAGCTCACAGGAGCCTTCAGAACCACTTTTCCTTCCTTGAATTAATTTTAATGGGTGAAATAAAATATAAGACATGCAAGCAATGTTATTTAGCTAAAACTTCAAACAGAGTTCTGAAAGAAATTCAAAGGGTAGGAAAATAAAATTGTCTATAGATCAGTAAAACCAGTGATCCCTTTAGAGTTAAAGTTATTATCTAATTTTGCATGGGACGAGGGGAGGTCCTTTCAAATAAATCACTGAGATTTTCAACTGTTCTTCTTTCCTACCAAAAACAACCTATTGTGCTAACAAAAGTACTAGGGAAGAGCGCAGTGTGGGAAACCCAGCAAATGCATACCCCTCAGTTAACGTCAACACTCCCCAAACCCAACTACTATCTTCTTGTAGTTCATCTCACACCAATAACCGTTTATCAAGCACATATGTCCAAAAAACAATACTCTATACATTTAGAAAATAAAGATGAGTAAGCTCCAGTAGGGGAAGAGAGAGATAACTAGCTGTGGTATAAAAGGCAAAACGATAACAGCCTACACTTACAAGTATAAAGAAAGTCCTAAAGAGACTGCAAATATTCACAAGGATTAAGGAGGGCTTTCTAGAACAGCCTTTAAGGACAGATAGTTTTCTGGCAGGAGAGTCTGAGGAGAAGGTGAGCTAGGTGAACTGAACCAGGTGCAAAGGAACAGAGACGGAAATTATTTTTGTCTGACAGTAGCAGATAGTCAAGTTTGGCAAACTGTGGAGTAAAATCAGGAATTCAGGCAAGAAATAAGGTTAGGAAGGAAGCTATAGCTTAAATATGAAGTGTCAGAGGCCAAAGAAAGGGTTACTATTTAATTTAATCAGCAACAGACTTTTCATACTGAGTGCCCAACGTGGAACCCTTCTTTTACCAACCTTCCCCTCCTCTATCTGTGTTTCTTACCTCAGGGACAGACATATGTAACCTGAGGCAGAAACCCAGAGGTCCTTGGCCAACCCTCTCTCATCTTCCTGTGCAGGTTCTAAGTCTTGTTCTTTGTGCTGTCCACTCCTCTCCAGCCCACAGTCTTTGCTTCCCATGGCTGCTTTCTGGATTACCGCCCTATGTTCCCTCCAAGCCACGCTCCACGACACAGAAACAGGGGGCCTCATGAGCCTCAATCTCAGCTCCGTCTTCCACCGTATTATTACGGAAAGTATGTGCATCAATTCTGGCTCTCCGCCTGTCTCCACGCCCATCCCACACTCCCATTAGAGCCATCTCCCTGCAGTGCTAATGTGATACCCTTGCACAGCTTAAAGCCCTCCAATGGCTCTCTGCTACCTACAAGATAAAATCTGAAGCACGGTTTATGAGGCAATTTACAATCTTACTTCTGACTAAATTTTCACTCTCATCTTCCATTCGGAGTTTGACCACAAACTACTTGTTAGGCCCAGAACAGGAAGTGTTTGGCAACCTTGACCTGAAATACCTCCCTCCTGTTACAGCCCTTATGTGCACTTCTCACACCACTCAGTCAGGTTTTGTAATTAGCTCTTAACATACTGCCTCCCCATGAACTCCACAAAATCAGGGGCTTGACTCATCCTGAAAACCCAGAGCTAGCATACTATAAGTAATAAATAAACAGTGGTCGACTTAATGAGAAGATGAATGAAACTCTAGATTTTAGCAACCTTAAACTAAAAACCACAATGTTCACTGATTTATACAGTTACAAACAGAGCTGGTAGTTATGCCAAAATTAACATTTAATTCTACCAACAGAACCTCGTGGTTTTCGTCAAAAGGAAACAAGTCTACATTCGGATAGCTTATTTAAAGTCAATCACTTCAAAGGGATCTAAAATTAAGTATGTTATTTATACTCCTTTGAAATTTTTATTTGAAATATTTATATATTTGAAAAAAGATTGCATAGTTCATTTTTAAATGATAAAAGGAGTAGGCATACAATTTTTATTACTGATTTTCATTTTTTTAAGCCATATATTAGAGCTGCCATAAAGTACCACAGAGAAGGTGGCTTAAATCATCCAAATTTATTATCTCATGGGGCTGGAGGCTGAAAGTCCAAGACCAAGGCATCAGCAGCACTTCTCTCACTGGTTTGCAGAAAGCCATCTTCTGCTTCTGATGTGGTCTTTCATCTGTGTGCGGCATCCCTGACATCTCTACACCCCAATCTCCTCTCATAAGGACACCAGTCATTTTGGGTTAAGGGTCCAACCTAAGACCCCATTTTAACTCAGTTACCTCTTTAAAGGTCTTGTTTTGAAAGGTATTCACATTCTGAGGTACTGGGGGCTGCCATACATGAATGGGAAAGAGGAGCCACAATTCGACCTGTAACAATCCTTAACCACAAATGTCACAAAAGTATTTTTTTAAAAACCATCACTTTTTAACTATAATTTAGGGTTTTGCTTATATATTAGGTTAACAACAACTGCTACCATGAGCTATTCCATGGAGCTATTGAGGGACAATAACAAAGCACATGTAGATCCCTCCCCAATTCTACCAGCCCTCAGGGCCATACAGATGGCATAACAAAGCAAAGATTTTCACCTCAAACAAATAAACAGCTGTAGCTAAAATGTTCTAATCTAGGAATTTTTTTCCTGGAAAAAAAAACAGGAACGAAAACACAACTAGGAAAAGACCACACACTGAGACTAGTATCAAATATTAGTTTCTTCCTGTTTTTACTTAGCTACTTACCAGCCAGAAACAAACAAAAAAGCAATATTGGACTCCACCACTTATTCAACAAATATAGATGGTACACCTGCACTATACCAGAAGAATATGGCAGTGAGCCTCACTCTACACAGGGGAGACAGAGAATAACGACGCACATCAGTAGTTATATAACACAATAGTGGATATTAATGTGTGCTGTGAAGAGAGTAAAGAAGGGTAAGGGAATAGATGAATGATGGGGAAGGGCTAGTTCAGATTTGGTATCAGAGAAGGCATTTCTGATTGGGTAACAAGAACCACAAGGAAGTAGGGGTAAGATATTTGAATATCTGGGGGGAAATACTCCAAACAAAGGAAACAAGTACAAAGTCTCCAAAAGAGGAGTTTGATGGGCATGTTCCCAAAAGAAGCAGGAAGGCCAGCACACCTACCGCAGAGTGAGGAGAGCATGAGAAAATGAGGTCAGACTGGCATCGAGGCACCAAACTGTGCCGGCCATGTCAATCACCTTCAGCCCTCCCGATTCTCTTCTTGTGACTGGGAGCCATTGAAGGCTTCAGAACAGGAAAGTAACATGATCTGACCTAATATTTAAAAGGATCATGCTGGCTGCTCTGAGAGAATAGACTGGTGGTTGGGCAGAGATGGGGTGGAAGGGTGAGAAACAGAAGAACGAAAAGCACTTAAGAGGCTGTTTCAGGAGCCCAAGTAGAGACCAGACTGCGTGTTCCAAGGAGCAGTGGTAGAGTTGTTGAGAAGCGACAGAATTCTGGTAATTCTGAAGTGAGTCAGCAGGGTTTGCTGGTAGATTGGATAGGAGTTATGAAAGAAACAGGGAATCAAGGATGATTCTATGGCATCTGGCCTGAACAGCTGGGTGTATGGAGGTAACATTTCCTTAAGGAGATAGGAGGGAGAGGAATCAAGAGTTGGGCTTTAGGCATGTTAAATTTTCCTATAAGAGTTGCTAAGTTGGAGAGTAGTATACAGTTCTGGAATTGAGAGAGGTAAGTGTTGGAGATATGTTTCTTGTAACTTAGATTTTCATTTTAGTTATTTGCATAGCGATGGTTTTGCTGGTCTTACTAAAATTTCAGAGATATCTGAGAACAGTATTTGTTTTGTAAAATCATGAGACTGAATGAGATCTCCTGGAAACAAAGTACAGCTAGAGAAGTTACAGGACTGAGCTTTAGGCATCTCAACATTTAGAGGTAGTATTTTTCAGGAAATCCAACCGAGAACCTATACATCCTAGGATATATGGCTTTTGCCATTTCAAATGTAACTATTATTTACGCTTGTTTTATACAGAGCAAAAATTCAGAGTCAAATTCAGTCTTCAGTGAAAGAATGCAATATTAATCACACAGTCTCCTTCTCTACAAATTTTTCCAAAAATGCAATGAAAAGCTATTAAAATATTGAATTAAACAAAGGAAAAATTATATTCATGTTGCTACTTATACCTAAACCAAGCATTAATGATTCTGGTGAATCAATAATCAATTATTTATAGTAGAATACTGATTCAAAGAAATGCTTAGAAAGAAAAAGCAAAAGGACAATTCTTTTCCATCAATAAATATTGACTTCTTGAAGGAAACAAAGAATTATAAAATCCAGTCAGGCCAAAACTGGTCCTAAAATAAAGAATGAGTTGACCTTACATGTAGTAGGTTAGACATGATCACATAATCCTTTGTTCCATCCAGCCTAGCATTTCACTTTCACTAGTGATTGGTGGTGGAATATGGTTATGACCACTAATTCTGTGTTCCAGCTTTGTTTAATAATCATTTATAACCCTAACAACTATAAAATTGAATAAATGATGCCAGTAGCCTTTGTCAGCACAAACTTATGAAGCTTTATCTGCCTTTTACTCCCACTATCTGTTGCCATATTCCATTTTCCCAAATACCTTAGATCATCAGATTTTTTTCTCTTCTAACACAAAGCTCATTATTATTGATGTCCATAATCACTTGCTCATCAACATAAATAAGTGATGAGATGTTAAGCAAAAAAAGACCATAGCTAGTAATTAGATTTGTAGGGCTCTGTGGTCAAGATCTTATAGCAACACAAATGTGGTCTGAATATAATCCATCAGTGATTTAAACGTTGAGCCCACTTTAAAATCGATTAGGGTGTGTTCACCTCATTCGTCAGAATTGTCTCTAAGTCAACAAAGGCATTTTTGCCTCATTTATTGGTGAAAATTATAAATCAGCCACCATTTTGAATCTTTTTGTCCAATGGTTGACCTTCGATGCCCTAAAGTCCCTCTTTTAAAACATCAGGATAGTACCATTAGTCCCTAAAGTCTAAAACCCCATCAGTTATAACATATATCATCTGTTTAACCACTTTTTTTAAATATAAGTATAGATGGTATTTGGCAATATTTAGCTTTCTACATCCAAGGCTGAGCAATGAGGCCTATTATCCCAGGAAAGGAGACAGCCAACTTTGAAACTCAAAGATACCACTAATCATCTTTGAATTTCAAAGCTGGCTTTCTTCAAGTCTTAAGTAAAAATAGTTATGAAAACCATTATAAAAAGAAAAAGTCATTGTCTAGATTCCTTTAAATCCCATTTAGCAGAAGTTCTATCTGCTAGACTGGATCATAGAGTTTTATGAAAAAGATCTGGTCAGATAGGGAAAAAAGTAAGAAAGCACACCTCACTTAGCCCCAGTAGACTATTGGAAAAAGAGGCTGACAGGTAAGAAAGACAAGATACATGTCCATATTTCTCTTCCCTGAGCTTCACCTAAATTAGAGATCTGTGTTAGCATGATTGAGAGAAAACACTGAAAGCAGGGGGACTTTGGTTCCATTTATCTTTGGGACTCTGTAAAAAATTGCTTCATTAGCTTCCTTGCACAAATTTTGGGGTGGTCACAGTATAATTTTGGCGTCTCAGGGAAATTAGGTAGAAAAAAGGCCAGCTTAGCTTTCCCATGTCACTTCTTTTAGTCCTCACCCAAAGATATGTTTTATTGATTTTAGAGAGAGAAGAAGGGAGGGAGGAACATCATTTGGTTGTCTCCCATACACACCTCAACCAGGGAATGAATCTGCAACCTAGGTATGTGCCCATACTGGGGATCAAACCTGCAACTTTCTGGTATATGGGACAACACTCCAACCAACTGGGCCCAAGCCACTCTTGATTCCCTTGAGGCATGGATAAGACTCAGACCATCCTAGTTATCCTAAAAGCCAATCAAACTGTGACTGTTGAAGACTAGTAGGCCTGCCCTAAGCCTACCATCATAAAGAGTAAGGTAATCCTGTAGCAGAGGCTGAAAGGTGAACAGAAAATGCCAGGCACATAATGCAGGACATATAATAGCTGGAACTTTGGGATCTGAAGCACCATCAAGGACCAAAGTGAGACCAAGGCATCCTGAGAGAAACATGGACCTAACCAAGCTGAGAAAAAGAAGTCCTTAAATTTTATCATGTGTAGACTATATTAGGAAATGCAGAGAGGTGCCCATAAAATGCCATGCATGGGACTGGTCACCCCTCAAAGATCACCAGTCCAGAGAGCGTCCCAGACCAACCAAGTGTCCAAAGGTCACGACACAGATCCAAGAGACCTATTTCCCATCCCCATGAGGTCACATAAACAACATCCCTTACTACATCATTTTATGTAAAGAAACTCTTTACCAAAAGGGATTATTTACATTGCTAAATCAACCAGTTTACCAATCTCATTGGCTGAAATATAAAACATTTATCTCAACTCCAGGGGGTAGAAGCTTATGAAGAGGATCAGATCACATATGGAAGATAAAGTAGCTAAAGTACATTGTGGGTAAATTTGTGATTCCCTACAAGAAATAAAAGAAAAACTACATTAATGTTCATATCTGCAGTGTGGATTAGTTGGTTGGAGCATGCCCATAGACCAAAGGATCACAGGTTTGATTCCCAGTCAGGGCCCATACCCAGGTTGGGAGTTGATCCCTGGTGGGGGCACATACCCCAGGGTGGGGGCCCATACCCCAGTCAGGGCATGTATGAGAAGGCAACTAATTGATGTTTCTCTCTCACACTGATATTTCTCTCTCTCTCTCTCTCTCATTTTCTCTCTCTTTTCTCTCCCCCCTTCCCTCTCTCTCTCTCTATAAAGCAATGAAAAAAATGTCCTCAGGTGAGGATAAAAAAATGTTCATATACATTGTAAAATGCATCCTAATTTCAGAAATGTTAAAAAATGTAAGGTAGAGAATGTGGGAAAATGTGTCTAAATTGAAGAAATACGGTATCTTGTAAATCAGGGTGAAGAATGCAGATTGTTTCCTAAAGGAAAAAATCTTGTCTGCAAATCACAAACCACATTTGTTAAGCCTTACTTGCATTCAGTACTGAGATACCATACATCTCCAAACTCATCTATAACAAGGTTAAGTAACTTTCCCAGAGTTAAAAATTATGGATAGATTATAACAAACTGTGCCCTGGTTTCAAACACCCTAAAGGAGAAACACTAGCTCTTGAAAATCAGTTGATTTCTCAGATCATGCTTCCTGGTGCCCCAAAGCTGTTTCTGGGAAGAACAGAATCAATTGATGTAAGACTGACCACAGGCTTGGAGAGGGAAGGAAGTGGGGCTGGCTAGGCCTAAGTCAGTGTGTGGGAGCGGCAGAACATCTTCAAAAGAAATGCAAGGGTCCCACCCAACAGGACAGTCACCCTTGGGCACCCCCTTCAAGGACTCAGTTGTATGAGTATCAGAGTTTGAAAATTCCTGGCAACTTCACCACCCAAGCACCTGCAGATCGGTAATGGGCAGTGGTTTTCAACTCTGGCTACACACAAGGCTGCAAATTAAAAGCTGAAATTTATAGTCTCCTACACCTGTACTTCTTCAACATTAATGTGATACAAATCACCTGGGATCAGATTACACCATAGATTTTTGATTCTGTGGGTCTGAGGTGGGGCCTGAGGGTCTGCATTTTTCAGCTGTTCCCAAATGAGTCTCATGCCAGTTCTTGGACAACGCTTTGGTGACAGCAAGGTCCAACTCCAGTGGCTGTACAATAGAATCACCTGGAAGGCTTTTTAACCCACTTCCTGTTTAGAAATAAAAAGTAAATGGAAATACCACTACTAAAAACAGAATGCTATAAATAGAATGATGTCATTTGTTTCCAAAGACTATCAATATAATAGAGTGATACAAAAATAACAATAAAAGCGAGATATTTCATGGCAACCTTTGAGGGTAAAGTTAATTTTCTCAAGGTAAATGCTGTAGCTGTAAGTGCTACCAGTGAATATTCTTGGGGAAAATGAGAAATAGGCTAAAAAAAAACTATTTCTAGCCCTAGCAGGGTGGCTCAGTTGGTTGGAATGTCATCCCACGCACCAAAAGGTTGAGGGTTTGATTCCCAGTTGGAGCACATATCTAAGTAGTGGGTTTGATCCTCAGTCAGGGCGGGTGCGGGAGGCAACCAGTGGGTGTTTCTCACATCTATGTTTCTCTTTCTCTTTCTCTCTCCTTTCCTCTCTCTGTGAGATCAGTAAACATATCCTCATGTGAGGGTTAAAAAAATACTTCTAGAGATTCTGATTTAATTGGCGAAGGTATCAGGATGTTTATTAGTTCCTTAAGTGATGCCTTGCATTGCCATGGTCACATCAATCAGTGATGCCAAGCTAAGGTTGAGAAGCACAAGTACAGGGGATTATAAATGTAAACCTCTTCATGGGATGTAACAACACACCATAACTTCAGACTTGTACCTTATAAATGTCTTCCCTCACTACCACTTCCTCCACCCCAAGCAAAGGCCACCAAAACCAAGGATGCATGTGAATTAGGTTCCTGGACCCAATTCCAATTGGGAGGTAGGGGGTCCCACACCAACAAGCAATTCTTGGGACGCTAACCAGTGTCCTAAAATTCAATGCAACTTGGACACTATCTATGCAAAGATAGCATCAGATTCCACAGGTTAAGAGTCCAGTCCTATAAGATACCCCCACCCCTCCCTTCAGGCACCAGTCACAAGCCTAGGTTGTTACCTGTGCTTCTGACTAACTGGCTGTAAGTAAAAAGTTCCCAAAACCCCTCCTAGGGTTTCATTAATTTGCTAGAGCAGCTCACAAAACTCAGAGAAACATTTTACTTATTGCAGCACTGGTTTATTATAAAAGGCTATGAATTCAGGAACAGTCACATCGAAGAGATGCATAGGGCAAGTTATATTGGAAAGACTCAGAGCTTCCGTGTCCTATCCAAGTGTGCCACTCTCCCAATGTTCACCAAACCGGAAGCTCTCTCAGCACCATCTATTGGGGTTTTTTATGGAGGCTTTACTACACAGGTATGATTAATAAATCATTGGTAACTAAACTCAACCTCCAGCCTCCCCCCCTTCCCCAGAGGTCAAATCATGGGACTGAAAGTTCCAATCCTCTAATTACAACCAGCCTCATCCTTGGGTGCTTTCCGAAAGCCACCTCCCTAATATAACAAAAGACACTTTCATCACTCTTAACACTTAGGAAATTCCAAGGCTTTGGGGAGCTATAAGCCAGGAATTGTGGATGAAGACCAAATATGTACGAGAAATATATGTTGGCCATCTGAATGATGAAATATATATTTCTTATAAATCACAATGTCACACCATGGGTACCCAAAAAGCTTGAGTGCACCCTAATCTAGTCCATACACTTAGTAGTGGATTGCTGGGTAAGGGAGATATGCAGAACATGCATCCAAGACCTCTCAGCTGCAGGAGTTTTCCCAGATCTGCTACTAATAGTCCTATTGGGATCTAGGGGGGACTACCTGAGCATATTACAGAGAGTTGATGCAGGGGGTTATCCCAGAAATTCCTTATCAATGTATTCCAAATGGGCACCACCAAACCTCAGTAAAAAGACAGAGAAGGGGCACCACTCTAAATCAAGCCTTGAGCCAAAAGGCATGACCACGCTCACTACTGGCTGACAGAACAGCCAGCACAGCAGTTCCTGTATTGTAATCATCTGGGAGCTTTTAAAGTGACTGCCTGGTCTAACTCCCAAAGATTCTAATTTAATTGGTTTCCTGTGTGGCCTGGGCAACAGGAGTTTTTAAAGCTCCCCAGGCAATTTTAATGTACAACCAGGGTTGAAAACCACTGGGCTAACAGGATCTCAACAGTCAAAGGAATTTTCTGGATTGCCTAGTTAGCACTCTCCTTCCGAGTGAGGCTTCTGTGTCTTTCACAGGGCTTAGCCACTAGACACCCTATCCCAATTTTTCTCACAGGGGACTCCTGACTGTGTGTGAGCTGGTGCCCATTTCTTACTCTTCCTTAACCAGTAAGTACAGAGTATTGCCATGAGAAAATAGTCAGTCTAGAACAGGGGCCTGAAAAGTAAGTACCCTGGAGCCAAACCTGACCACTTGCCTGTTCTTGTAAACAAAGTGTTACTGGAACACAGCCATATCCATTTGTTTACATATTGTCTATGGCTGCTTCCAAACTACGGCTGCTTCCAATGGCAGAGATGCTATGGCTGTCAAAGCTGAAACTATTTACTCTCTGGACCCAAACAAAAAAAATCTGCTGACCAATGGTCTAGAACCATGAAGTTGTCAAGCTGCAGAAACCAGCTGGGTTTCTGAAAAAGCCCATGGTGTTCTATGAAAGGTAGACTCACACCTTATGCTGAAAATGACCACATCTGGGGAGAGAGGGACTCTTCTATTCTTTTAGACAAATGAACCACCATGGCTCCCTTCAACCTAGTAATTTTCCACTAAAAGGGCTAGGGGGTATGGATTTATCAATCTATACAACCTGGCTCTCCATAGAATCAGTTTATAAGAGAAATATCTTAATCCACAGCTAAACTAGAAGTAGATATTTGTGAGATTATTTTGAATTTGTGGGGGAAAGATGAGCGTGGATTGAAAGATAAACTATTAACAGAAGTGGAGTGGTTTCAGGATGGACAGAGAACCTGGACAACAAGGCAGCAACATTGAAATGAGTAGGAAGAATATCATTCTGACAGAATAAGAGGTCTAGGGAGCAAGGTGAGAAGAGGTGAAGAGTGTGCAGAGACTAACATCGGGCCACAGCTGATCTCCAAGGTACCAGGTTGTGGCGTGATGGAGAGGGCATTCCTGTATGCTCACACATGCATACTCCAGCTGGGACTCACACTGAGTCAATTAGCAACTGGTTTTTCTTATCCTTATTTTAATTTAAGAGTGACTTCCTTTTTCTCAACTATTTGTTTCTCAAGGATACTGTAGCCTAACAAGTTTTCCATGGGAGCAGTTTTCTGGTGGTAAAAGAATGGAGAAATAGAAGAATTCACTTTACTAGAATAAATTCAACTATACTGAATCACCTTAAGGTTTAAAATATTATTGAGATACAACTAAGTTTATTTCTTAAAGAAGATAATCAAAAATATGAACAGTAAAATGACAACAAACTCACAGCTATCAACAACTGAACCTAAAAACAAAAACAAACTAAGCAAACAACTAGAACAGGAACA
>VMDR010015080.1:0-22738 GCA_007922815.1 Macrotus californicus | reverse complement strand
GTCCTCTCCGGCCCGTCTCGCCCCTCCTACCTGTGTGGATGAAAGTTTCTCCTTTAGTTCCTTGGTTGTCGGACTTCCATACAGTTCGATTTTCTGTCAGTTCTGGTTGTTTTTTGTTTTAAAATTTGTTGTTGTCCTTCTTTTGGTTGTACGAGGAGGCACAGTGTGTCTACCTATGCCTCCATCTTTGATCTCTTAAGTTGCTTTTAATTTTATATGGTTGCAGTAGCTCTCATCAACATCGAATTGTTATCCATTGTTGGTATTGGTGTATGTGGCTGTCCCTATTCTACGCCCTGGAGCTCCAGTAATGAACACAGCTCTGTCTCTATCCTCAGACAATTAACAGGGACCTAGAAAGTGACCAGACACACAAGTGAATGTGTAGCGGACAGTCATAGTGCTATGAGAGAGAATGAGAGAACAAAGAGATGGAGGGGGCTGCTGTTTTAAAAGGGCAGATGAAAGGAGGCTTGTCCTAGGACATGACACCTCCACAGGGATCTGGATGAGTGGTGAGTGAGCCGTGGGGACATGTGGGGACAAACATTCCAGGTAGAAGTCAGGAAGGCCATACCCAGGAGAGGAGCTGGAAGGTTGGGAAGAAAGCAGGGAGGAGAGTCCTAGGAGGCTGGAGAAGAAAGTGTTCAGTGAGGAGAAGAGTGGCCCACCTTGATTGGTGCTGAGGATGTCAGGGCCGAGATGACCACAGGGACCAGCCTGACCAAGGCCTGGGTTTGGATGGAGCCGGTGGGTGACTTTGGGAAATGCTGTTTCAGGCAGGGCAGGGCTGGGACCAAATGGGGAAATTTGATCAGAGTTTTTGTGTGGGTTGAGGAGAGAGTGGTAAATGGGAACATGGGTGTCATCAACAACCTCAAGTGGTTTTCTTCCAGAAGAGCATGGGGAAACGGAGTGGCAGCTAGAGGGGGTGATGTGAAGGCATGTTCACAGGCTCGTGGAGACAATTCAGTGGATGGGAAGACACTGATGGTGGCAGGAGAGAGAGGGGAGGTTTGTGAGAGCAGTGTCCTGGGGCAGATGTGAAGGATGTGGGCCAAGCATGCATTGGGGAATGGGCCTGGAGGAGGTAGGACATCTACTTCTTTGGGACAGGAGCAAAGACAGAGTGGCAGCTACAGACAGGGTGGATTTTTGGGTTTGTTGAGAACACAAGGCAGCTGTAGTGTGATCCCCACTGTGTTCTCAAAGAAGTGTGAAGTGACATGTCAAGGGGAAGGGAGGGGAAGGGAGGGGAGGGGTCTGGAGGCATGAGGAGAAAGGAACGTGTATGAACTGGTCCTCCTGGAGACAGGGAAAGTGGATTTCTATTAAGCACAGATCTCTTGTCTTTCATCCAGCGACTGTACTGATCTCATCAAATTCGGTCATTTTTCAGGGCTACTTCTGGGTTTCCAGATGAAAAAACGTGTCAACCCTGCATACAATAGCAATTTACCATTTTCTCCATTCTGTTTCATGTCTTGTTTCCTTGGAGAAAACTTCTGCAGCAAGGTGATCATAGGCATCTTTCTTTCTCATTTTAATAGGCATCCCCTTAATCTTCTATTGCCAATTATGATATTATCTCTTGGTTGGAAATAGATACTCCTTATCAAGTGGTAGTATCGCCCTATGGCCAGTTTATTAAAATGTTTCATTAGAAATGATTGTCGAATATCCACTTATTTCTGAATATTACATAAAAGCTTTTTCTTTCCTTGTTTTAAAGATTTAATTTTAATCTTTCAGACCCCAGTAGGTGATTTCTCCTTCTCCTGCTTTCTGGCTCTTTTTTTTTTTAATGGGCTCCAAATCATGTTTAAAGTAAAGCATATACATCTTACATACACATTCTATATTCCTAGGGGAAAATAAAAATGATATGGTAAATATAAAAATATTAGCAATAGTCTAACTTGAACCTTATTTCGATTTACCTGATATTTGGTTAGGGATTCCTCCGACTGCCCCCCATGCCAGCTCCTATCTTATCATGTTGCCCTCTGCCTTTCTCTGTCTTTCCCACTGGGCTTGAAGCTATCTCAGGAGTTGTTTTACTTACACATCACATCAGCAGCCCCTGGCACAATGTGTAATGACTGCTGAATGAATTAATGCCGTAGCTGAGTGCTGGTTCTCTTTACTATGAACCCTCTGGGAACACTCGCCCTAACCTGTGGGCTAGGAATGTGCCTGTGTTATTATTAACAATAAGAACCACCGCTGTGTCAAATGCATTATATTCATCACCTCGCTTAATCGCTGCCACAATTACATAGAGATAATTACTATGATTATCCCCATTTTTGTAGATGAGAAAATGGGGACTTAGAGAGGTTAAGTTGGCTGATTTCATTATGAACTAGAGCACAGGATATTTGCTCTTGACCAGTATATTTTGCTGCATTATTTCATTTCTCCCGACTTCTCCCTCTTTATTGTGGTGTTCTCTGTAATTGTCGACACAGTAGTGGAGACACAGGAGGAAGATGCTTGCTGAATTGAGTTGATGGTGAGATTAATGATAAGGACACTTGCTGGACCAAAAAGTCTGGAGTATATTTGGTTCTGATTTCATCTCTTAAAAAATCCTTCTCTTTTCTGCATTGGATGTTATTTAGTCATTCATTTCAGGCCTGCTGTTTTCTAGCTCAAAAAAAACCCAAAACATTTTTCATGAAGTCTGACATAAACAATTTGTCTCTCCTGCTTTTCTCATGTCATTTTATTCTTCAAAATAATCTTATGAACTAAATACTCTACTGTCAACCTTTTTTAGGGGAAGAAACTGAAACAGAACAGTGATTAGATCATTTAACCAGAGCTATAAAACTAGTGACATTGAACTCAGAAGACAGTTCTTCAGTACACTCTACTACCTCTCTTGTTATAACCTGCCCTCATTATCACTTAAAAATTTGTGTATCAGGCATACTTATAAAAATTTGGAAAAAGACCCATGTGGTGTGTCTCTGATATTACCTAATCTCTGTAGACTCTTGTACACCTATTCCAAATAGCCTGAAGTTGCCGATACTATTCCTCCAGGGGGGAATGCCTTCCATTCCCTCCGTGACAAAACCTATTTATTTCTCTCATACCCTGCTGGCATGCCACTTTCCTCTTTTAAACACTATTAAGTCAGAACTCTGCACCAAACAATTTTCTCAATTTGACCTGGCCCTTCAGATAAACCTGGCAGTTCCTCTGCAGTAAATACTGAGGGCCAGAAAAAAGTATTTCCCAACTTTGGCTGGCAGAGAGTGAAAAGCTGCTTCTCTTGTGTTTTCTCAATGGCCTTCACCACCAGCAGTCAGCCCAGGGTAAGGCAGAAGAGCTACAAGGGTCTGGTCAAGGTTTCACGACATCTGAACATGGAAGGAGCAAATTGCTTCACAGAAAAGAAAGCATTTGTCTCTGTCAACAGAACTCAGGCTGGACAACATGACAGTGCCCACTGAGATATTTTAGCTCCAGCTAATGTCTTTTAAATGGCTTTCCAGTGGTTTTTGTCTTCTCCACCAGGGTATCTGGGTGAATGGCTTAATATTTTCTCATCTATGGAAAGTAATGAGATAAGACAGGAACGCATTCACCGGGGAGGAGTAACATTGGCTACTTCAGGCTACTGTGAATGGGTGCACAAAACCCTAGAGGGATTGGATAACTGGAAAACGCACCAAAAAATGTATGAGTCATTTAGAGATGGGTCAACTTCTTTAGCTTTCTAGGTATTGTTCTGAATTTCTTTCCTCTCCAGTCCTGAAGAAATCTATGTGCTCCAATAACCAAAGTTCTTATTTCTAGAGAAAATGGCCAACTAGCATTTTCCATGGAATAAATGAGCCAGTAAGCAAGTATGGCAACGTCCCCTCTTCACGACCTGAGCCCTAAGTGATCATATCCTTTTGTAGGCATGCTCATATTTATTTCCTGTCAATGGTTCCCAAATATCTTTCTCTGGACAGACTGTGTCACCTTGGTCACTTAGGAAAACTATAGATTATCAAGTCACATCCCAGATCCACAGAATCAGATTCTGTAAGATTTGGCTCAAGAATTTATGTTTTTAATGGGCTCTTCAGGTGAGTTGTTTTAATGTCAAACATTGCTACCCCTTAACCATTCTGCTCGAATCCTCTAGAATCTCTTCCCAAGATGCCTCCAGTCCATCGATTCCACTGCTTTTCCCCCAAAACTCTCTTCCTTCAAGTCCTGGCTTTGCTTCTTACCCTATTAGATACCACGACTCAGCAACCTCCATTCCTGACATCTGTTCTTATCCTTTTGTCTTTTTTTTTTTTCCATCTAGGTAGAATTAGAAAAAATTCCAATTTTCTAATTCTGATTTTTGTCTAACCATCTTCCTACCCTGTGCCTGTGCCTAAGCAGCTCCATATTTCAGAAGAAAAGCACAGAACAAGGTTGGCTGGTCAAATTTTAATGTATTACCATAAATTTCCATATGAATATTCAATGCTGCCAGAATACCCTAAGATCCCTACCCAACTCCACTGTTTCAGACCTTTTTTCCTCTCTCCTGAAGTCTCTAAGCCTCTCCTCCAACTCTAAGAATAGAAACTCTGCTGAGAAACCCTTCATCTCGCCACCAACTAGTCCCGCAGCCCACCTGCATCTTGGGTGGTTTCCTTTCACACCTGCTGTTCTGGGACGTGCATCCTGCTTCTATCTAAAGCCAACCCATCCCCTTGTCCTCTGGGTCCCATTTACCTTCCATTTCTCAAGGACTTTATTTCTGCAGTTTCCCCCACAGTTGCTCTTTTGCATCATTATGCCTTCTCTCTCCCCTGGATAATTTTGATCAGTAGATAAATGTGCCATCATAGTTTATATTAAAAATACTTCTTTGATCCCATGTGTTTCTCTATCTACTACCCATTTTTCTGCTCATGTGACTGCAAAACTTTTTGTGACATTTGACTGTGACCTGACTCATCTTTTTTCATAGTCCTGTCTCATTCAATTCCGAAAGCACCATTGGTCCTAACCACCACTTTATTGAAAAATCAGTGAACAAGATCCCTCATAAGTTCTGTCTTAACAGAACCCACTGTCAAATCCCTGTTCTTTCCCTTATTCTCCATTCTAATTTTTTTTGAGCTAATACCCTTGATCATGCTTATCTTTGAACAAATACCTTCTTTTTTTTAGGCTCCACAGTTGTCTGGTTTTCCTTCTGCCACAGGTTTCTCCTTGTTAGTTTCCTTCATCAAAAAATCTAGGATTCCTATTTGATTCTATACTTGATTCTTCATATCCAATACCTGATCTAGCAGCAAGTTGGGTAAGCATTACCTCAATATACGTCCTGAACACAACTCAGCTTTCATATTGCTACAGTTCTAGGTCAAGCCATTAGCATCTCTCACCTAGACAACTGAAATAGACCCATCTCCTCTACTTCTTTCTAGTCTTGACCCTTCAAATCGATCTCCACAAAGCAACCATGGTAACGTTGCCAAAGCATGAATCTAATGCCATCATTTCCCCGACTAGTTAAAATTCTTCTTTGGCTTCCTGTTTTAATTATTTAAGAATGCAAACATCTTACCACGTCCCATAGGGCCCTCTGCTTACTCCCCATTCAAGAAAATGTATTGAGTATCTATGAGCCAGATACTGTTTTGGGTATTGGGAGAATGTTACTCAACAAAATTAACATCTTTTCTTATGAGGCTTACATTTTAAAGGGGGAAGGCAGGTAATAAAAAATTAATATGGGATATTAGATAAGTGCTCTGGAAAAAAGAAAGCAGAGAGTGAGGGAGGGACTTCAGGACCATAGTGTTTGTACAATTTTATTTTCTTGTTTTTTGTTTTTATTAAGTTTTATTGAATTTATTGGAGTGACATTGGTTAATAAAATTATATCAGTTTCCAGTGTACAATTCTGTGATACATTATCTATATATTGTATTGTGTGTTCACCACCCCAAGTCCAGTCTCCTTCTATCCCCATTTATCCACGCTTTACCCTGTTCTACCTGCTCCCACCCTCCCCTTTCTCTCTGGCAATAAGGTGACGGACAAAGACATCCCCAAGAAGGTGAAGGATAGCACCTGAAAATGACCCAGAGGAAGGGAGAGGGAAGTCAATGGGCTGTCTGAGGGAAAGAGCTCCAGACTAAGGAGCCTTCAATATGAGGGGCCTGTTGTAAGAGTAGGTTTGTGGAAGGGGCAAGAAAGCCCAGGAGGTGGTGTTCTCTGGCAAGGGGCCATGTGCAAGGCGGCAGCAGAAGTAATAAGTTAAAGTGGAAACCTAGCCGGGGAGGGGTCAGAGGTAGAAACTGTGGAACATTATCGGTCATGTTGAGAACATTGGCTTTTGATCTGCGCGAGATGGGGAGCTATTAGAAGCTCTTGAGCTGCAGAAACGACTCACATTTTAACAGGTCACTGCGGGGTCTCCATGTTAAGAATAGATACAAGGGGCCAAGGTCAGATTTGCGAAGATCAGCTAGAAGATTGTTGCATTAATTCCCCCGAGCAGTGCTGGAGGCTTGGATCTGTCTAGTTGCAGTGGAGGTGGTGAGAAATGGTCAGATGCTGGATATACTTTGAAGGTGGAGTCATCCAGATTTGCCGACGGACTGGAGGAGGGTATGAGAGAAAGGGAAGAGTCAAGGATGACTCCAACATTTCGGTCAGAGTAATTGGAGGAACCGACTTGCCATTAACCATGATGGTGAAGAGGTAGAGAGAGCAGTTTACTGAGAGCAGAGGTTGAGTTTCAATTCTGTTATTTCAAGGACACATAACTACATGTGCTCACCCCTGTCCAAGTCTCCGATGGGAATGTGACCCTGGTGACACGATGGTTCCCTATGGAACTCTGCAGCAGGAGAGAGACCGGTGCCTAGACCTCTGACCCACCAAAACTGTGAAGTAATAAATTGTGTTGTTTTACCTGCCCAGTTTGTGGCGCTGTTATTACATAGCAACAGATAATACAGTAAGAGTCCGCTCTGATTGGCTTGATTGCCAAAGATTTTATTGTTTTAAATAGTGATCTCTTTAGTGCATTCAAAATATGGCTTCTCAAAATTAAATGTAAAGTTTATCAGAATAACATGTATGCTGTCAAGTGAGGTAGACTTGTGTTAAGATCCACACTTCAGGATTTGCAGAGCTTTTAAAGTATTTTTCCTTTGGAAATTTCTATTTTATTCATGTTTTCAAGGTTCTTTTTTTAGAAAGAATGTGTAGTTCTCTAAGCCTGCTTCTTTCGTCTGGCATCTTCTCATACGGGTCCAATCAAGGGAAGCTAAAAGTGCCAGGTGGACATGCTAGCTGGTTCTGGAGAATTAATTTTACCTGAAAATTGGGGGAAATGAAGACAAATTCATATGACATTATAATATTTTTTAACATAAATGTGCCAAGAAATTCAGCAGATCAACATGCACATATGGGGCAATCTATGAGGAGCAAGAGACTGAAAAATGAGGTTGTTTTGAATTGTTAGGCAAAATGATGCTCTTAGCCCCACTGGTAACAAAAGAGCTCAGGGGACAATGGTATTAGGCTGGTGCAGAGAGGAAGGGCTTCCATATTAGCATTCCCAGAGATGCGGGGCTGGCTGGTGAGATAGGGTTTAGTTTTTGCTTATTTGTCTTAATGCACATTTCACTACAAACAAGTGATTTTTTTAAAGCATCTAATTAGGCCAAAAAGCCATTAGCTATCATAAATCAGTCTAACTCCCTCGCCTTGATCACAATAAACCATTTCTTGATCAGCTTGCAACTGTGCTTTAATCTACTTCCTATTCACTGATTTTGCCAATATTGTTTTTTTGCCAAATGTTATTCTTTCATAAATTAATGTCAGCATGTATCTTCTAAAAGAGAAATAACTTCCAAAATTACATTTTAAGATGGGGACATAAAATTGTAGCTAACAGCAAGAAGTTAGAGGCCCTAGCTTGAAGATAAAGGGAAGTCTCAAGGTCATACTGCATCAGATAGCATCCGAGGAGGTCTCTGCAGTGCACCTGGGTATACTGGGGACACCCCTTAACCCCACCAGACAATCAACGGTCATGGGAGCAACTGAATCAAAAAGTTTTTCATTTTTAGGGGGATGCAAAGAATACCAAGCCATGTAAGATCCTATCGCACCAACAGCATTCAACCTGTAGTTTCAAAATTAGTAACGCTAATTTACAATGCAAGACCTGTGCCTGAACAAGGTGCATCTTGGTTAGGTCATACAGTGAGAAATACCCTTAAATAAACAATTTTTAAAAGTGTTTTGATGCCTCCAATAAAGTCAGTAGCAGTATTGCTCTCTAGGTTCCACTCATCTAAAAGGAGACCATTGGAGGAAACCTGGAATCTATTTTGGGTCTGAAATGACTGCCAAGCTGAAAGGAGGCGCTTATTAAGAGACACGGTTATGTGATACATTTTAATGTGCTCAGCAAACACACTTAAACAGCTGGCTGAGAGACCGGGGTCAACCTGGCTCCTTCCGTTACAGATGGCGGGAGGCGTGGGCATGAATAATACGCTTGTTTTACTGGTCTCAGGTTCGCACATGTGTAATGATGTTGTCTGTGAAGATGTTAACTTAGAAAGGACTTTTGGCAAAATAACTGGTAAAGACATTCTCGCACGATGCATGAGGTATTTAGCAAGCACTATATCAATTACCAAAATATCTCATGGCCGTGTGCCCAGATGGGACTAAACCTGGAAAGGCCAACCAGAGAAGAGCGACCCACCGAGGGGATTAGAACACCCAGGGAGAGACCAGTGCCCACTGGGTCTTTCACCAAGGTTCCTCAGCTCAGAAAGTGTGCCCTTCCTCTGTTTGTTCCATGGGGTAGGGGGTGTAAAATTATGACTCTTCTAAAAAAACAGTGGCTTAAAAATCTCACACTTAAAAAAGTAAATTTGTCAGAAAACCAGAGATATTTTTGAAAGCTGTCTGTAGGCATAGTAAGCTGGCTTAGCCAAGGGGAAGCGTTTGTCAGAATTCATTTTTCCTAAGTGGACTTCGGGAGTACAATACCAGTGAATCATCAGTCTGTTCATGTCATATTGTCATCTTTAATTTGCCCCTCAGTCACTTTATATTATTTATTTAAAAATATATTTTATGAATATGGTGAACACCTATAACCTCACCACCCAACCAAAGAACTGGAACACTAACAATGATTTACATCTACCAATGAACTTCGGTCTGTCCCGTTGCCCTACCTCCTCGTCAACATCTTGAATTTTGTGGTTATTGATTCCCTGGCTTAAAAAAATACATAGATATGCCTGTATGGACTATATTGTTGGTTGTAGTTGATTGTAATAATTATAAAAGATTTTTATGCTATAGGTAGGTTTCTGGGTGCTTGGTTTTTCACTCATTTTACTAAGATACTTTCATTGAGTTGTAGGTAGCTATAGTTCGTTTTCACTATGATATAATATTTTATTGTGTGAACATGCCAGATGAGATAAATCCGATTTATTCGGAATGTTATGTCTTCTTTATACACTACCGAATTTAGTTTGTTAATATATAGTCATGGGTTTACTGTGGCAATGATTTTCTTTTGTAGGCTCTACCTCTTGAATTTTGGTATCAAAATTAAATTGGCCTCATAGAATGAGTTGGCCTATTGTAATGAGTTGAAAAGTTTCCTCTTTTTTAAAAAATAAAATCTTTTGTTTTGAGATCACTGTAAATTCACATGAAGTTACTAGAAACACAGAGAGATCTCATGTATCCTTTATCTGATTTCCCTTAATAGTAACATTTTGAAAAACTTAAGTAAATCGTACAACCAAGATATCAATGTTAATACAGTAAAATACAGAGCATTTCCATTACCAAAAGGATTCCTTGTGTTGTCTTCTTATAGCCAAGCCCTCTTCTTCTGATGTCTTCCCTAGCCTTAACCTCTGGCTCCCACTAATCGGTCTCCATTTATATGATTTTGTCATTTCAGGAGCATCATATATATTGAATCATGTAGTATGTGACCTTTTAAAATTGGATTTGTTTTTCACTTAGTTCTCTGGGGATTCGTCCAAGTTGTTGCATATTTTCATAGTTTTTTTTGTCTTTCTTGTTGAGCAATATTCCACAGTATGGTGTATTTCAACAGTTCACTTAACCACTCACCCACTGAGAGACATCTGGGTTCTTTTTGGTCTTTTATGAATGAAGCTGCTATAAAAGTGTGTGTGCTGGCTCTCATAGGAACATACATTTTCTCTTCCCTGGGATAAGTACCCAGGAGTGCAGCTGCTAGGTAGGATGGTCCTTGCATAATTTTTTCAAAATGTGCTAACAGTTTTTCCAGAGTGGCTATATCCTTTTGCACTCTTGTGAGCAGTGAATAAATGATACAGTTTCTCTACACCCTTGACAGAATTTTGTGTTGTCACTATTGTTTGTTTCAGTCACTGTGGTAGGTGTGTAGCCGTATTTCATGGTGGCTTTAATTTGCCCTGTGCCGATGGTTACTAATGTAAAATATCTTTGTATGTGATTACTCGCCATCTGGACGTTCTCCTCAGTGAAATGTCTATTTATGTGTTTTGCCCATTTCTTAATTAGTTTCTGTTCTTAGTGTTGTTTTGAGAGTTCATTATGTTTTCTAAATCTTAGTCATTCGTTGGATTTGTGATTTGGAAATATTTTCTCCTGGTGCGTAGATGTCTTTTTATCATTTTAACAGGGCTCTTTGCAGATCAAAAGTTTTGCAGAACTATGGCTTTTATGAAGTCCAGTTTATCAACATTTTCTTTCATGGATCATGCTTGTGGCGTGAAGTCTACAAACTCTTTGCCTAGCCCCAGATCTTGAAAATTTCTCATGATTTTTTTCCAAAAGTTTCATATTTGTACAGCTAAGCCTATGATCCATTTTGAGTTACCTTCCATATTAGTTTTGAGGTTTAGGGAAACATTTCCTTTTTCTCCTATGGGTATCCGATTGCTCCAGTACTGTTTGTTGAAAAGGCTATCACTCCTTCCACTGAAAGGCTAATTTCTGGGCTCTGTACTCCATTTCACTGACACGTCTCCCACCCCCCACCCCCACCCCCACCGCCACAGTCTTCATGGATGTAGCTCTGTAACAATTCTTGAAATTAGGTGTTTGCTTCTTCCCACTTCTTTTTCAAGATTATTTTAGCTACCTTAGTTTTTTTACCTTTGCCTATACATTTTGGAATAATCTTGCAAGAGCTACAAAACATCACGGTTGGACTTGGATGGGTCTATTTATTGATATATTTGTTTATTTTTGCTCCAGTGGACAGTACCCAGTCATCACTTCTTTGAGTACTTTTTTGGTCCCGCCCCTCTTTCTTCTCTTTTCCTGGGCACTGCTGACATGACCAGGTAGGTGTTCTGTTGTATTCCCATGGGTATCTCAGTCTCTTTTTCGTTTGTTCCAGTTGATTTTCACCCTTGAATGCAGCCCAATTTTCCAAGTTTGATAGATTCACTACCATGGTATCTTTCTGGCTCACCAATGAGCTTTGAAGAAAATCATTTTCCCTGACAACAAGTGAAAATGTTATTTTTATGTTAAACCGCATGAATATGTTATAAAATAGCTTGCAAAAATGATGAATTTTCAAGATGAAACACTTAACTTGCAGTAAAGCACTTGAGTCTAAACTGATATCAGATCCATAAATAAGGTCCTTTCCCCTCTGTCCAAAGTAAAATTTTGGGTAGAAATGTTTGAGAAACACAATTCTAATTCAATAACCTACCATGCTTTACGTGACGGTATAGTTGAGGCTTAGTGTTACTGTGCTTAAGCAAGATTTTAAACTTCTGTGCACCCACCCTGGAAAGCCACGTTGCACTTTGGGAATCAGTGCCTTTTTGCTTATTGATGTGCCCCCTTGAAGAGTACATGTTGACTTCCAAATGAGGACAAACTGCATGATGCAGTTTACAGCGTGATTTTTGAAAAGTTCTAGTCCCTCTAGCAGTGTTTAGAAATACTAGTACAAATGTTTGGCTTTATCACACAGAAAGGTGGTGTTGTGGGAGGTAAACAGCGTAGCAACTGAAGTGGAGTTTTGACATATTTTTCAAGGAGGGAGCTAGAGGGAAGAGGTTCGGCGACATCTCTGGAGAACACCGCTGACTAAAGTAAAAAATCATTCTCCAACTTTCCATCTGCTATGTACAGGCCTTCTCTTGCAAATACCAAGTTTAATGAAACATACATCCTGAATGTAAACTACATTGAAGAGAGAATAACAATCACCAACTTCTGCTCAGCTGAATGTTTACTCTAATAAATGACTTGCCTGCACAGATGTTCTGTTTCATAATTTGTCACGGTGGTTAGTCCTCATTCCCATCTTTGAAATGTTTTTCTAAAACCTTGAGAAGAACATTTGGCTTTTTAATTGAGCAGATGAGTGATCATCTTATTAGCAAGCTCGATAATATTTTTCTTTTGGTAAGTGGCTTCTCTGTGAATCGCAGAAAATCCTGGGAAGTCAATGCCCCTAAACTTTCAGCTAAAAAAATGTCTTACCTACTCAGAAAAGCCTGTATTATGCACGCTGTTGTAAATATGGGCTCCTGAAGAAACAGGCAGCCTTGATAGACACCCTGAAAGTGATGATGTAGATTGTATCAGTCAGTTTCTATGGTAGTGCTGCATAACAAGCCACCCCAAAATACAACTAAACATCTTTATTTCTAGCTCATGAACATGTGAGTGAACTTGTCTGGATTCAGCTGGGTTTGACTGTAGGCCAGGTTTAATTTAGATCTGGTCTAGGTATTTCATTTTTCTAGGACAAGTTGATGAACCCCTGAGGTCTGTTCTTCTCACAGTGATGGGAAAGTACAGGAGAGTGAGCCTAGTCATGCAAGTACAGACAAGTTACCCAACTCAATCTAAGGGCCAGGGAAATGTATCCTGCCTCTAATGGAAAAAACAGGAAAAACACAGGGCAACAGGTATGGATACAGGAAATGATGAAGAACTCAAGCCAATCTACCACATGAAGCTTTTCTTGGAGTATGTCAAATTATAATGAAAGAAATTTTTCAATTTCTCGCCATGAAGTTATAGCATGTACACACCCTTTTCTTCTCTGATATGCCCAGAGATAAAATCTTTTTGCAGTCATTGTAGGGGTGACATTCAACAATGGCCTCATTTTATTATTTTTTAAAAAATAAAACTCAGAACTCTCCATTAAAACAGTTCTATGGTGGAGCTGCTTTGGAGGGGGGGATGCGGAAAGAGAGAAGGGGGAGTTAGGGATAGGGTTTCTAGGTGAAATACAAGGGTTTCTCTTAAACTTGAATTTCAGAGAAACCATGAATAATTCCTTTTAGTATAAGTATGTCCCATGGAGTCCTTCTCTTTTTCTACTTTTCTTTCTTACCTCCCTCTCTCCCTCCCTCCTTACTTCCCTTCCACCCTTTTTGCTAAATCTGACACCTCTAGTTGTTAAGCACATGTAAGTATGCCCCCTCACCCCTTCCTACCTGCTGTACTGAAATCCCCCTCAATGCCCTGCCTGCTTGGACGGGCCATGCCTCTCTCCTTCTCTGGGTGGCAGGAGCAGCAGGTTGCTAGGCCCTCACCTGTCTTCTCAGGGCTCTTTCATGGGAAATAGAATTCAGGAGTGCCTCCAGTGCCTCCTAGTCCTGCCCGGTGTTCCTTAGGAAAAAGTAACTGGGGAAGAACACTAACACTGGGATGGAAACTGGGCCTAGAAGACTGGACCAGAGACAGCTTGAAACCCCCCCACAGTCCCCAGTGTTAGACTGCAGAGTAAGCCCTGAAAAGAAGAAGCCACATAAATTGTTTGGAAAAAGAGTTCTGGTACTTAAAAAAAATATGGGAAGGAGTGTTGACATCCCATGCCATTACAATTTCTGATCGGTGTATTGATGGATTCTTCTTTGAACACCAGAAATTTTCATTTTTGTTCACGGTGGAGGTGGAATGGGTAGGGTTATGACTGCTCCCCAGCTCCCTGTCCCCCAGCACCAATTTGTTCCTCCTTACTGGAGCTGTTGCACGTTCTCCTATGTTGAAGTTACGAATAACCTGTTTGAGAAGATCACAGGTTCGTAGTGGACCAAGCAAGCATTGAAGAAGCTCATTTTGCCTTTTAGAAGTTGGGCTTCTCTGACCCTCTGACCACCCAGAAGTGAGCTCCTTATAGTTTTCACAGTGAAAGTGAACCCTGTTACAACCGATGCTATTGGTTCTCTTCCTTCAATGCAGGGATAAAAATTAAGGGCAGTCGGTGGGGGGGGGGGGCGGTGGGGAGGGCTCAGGCCACAGTGAAATGGGAGCTGCTTTAGATCTGTGTCTCTGTATGTCATAAACAGATGGGTACATGGGAGCCTGAAGACGGTTGCATTAGAATAGTCCTCCTTTAACAGGCTGCTAGTCTGTCCGAAGATTTTTTTAAAAGATTTTATTTAGTTAGTTTTAGAGAGAAAGGAAGGGAGGGAGACAGAGAGGGAGAGAAACATCAATAGGCTGCCTCTCACACGCCCCCAACTGGGCACCTGGCCAGCAACCCAGGCATGTGCCCTGACTGGGAATCGAACAGGTGACCTTTTGGTTCGCAGTCCAGCAGTCAATCCACTGAGCCACACCAGCCAGGGCTGCATGAAGATTTTAATGAGCCGGAAATATTGAATCTACTTTCATGCAGACATCAACAGTAAGTTCAAAAATTCTGAAAAAAACCCCCAGCCACTTAGAAGCAGTTAAATGCTTTTGCTTTTGTGGGTTGAATTTTCTATATTGAAGGGAAGTCTGTGGAAGGTAGACATCCTTGGAGAACTTGGATGGAAATCTTGCTGTAGCTAGATCTGGGGCGGGTGACAAGGAGGGACAGATGGCACCCTTGGGCTCCCTCCCTCATTTCTGCCCCTTTCAAGGTAAAGGCTCAAGCCACATGCGCTGTCTTCTTTGGTCTCCTGTTGATCTGTCCAGAAGATAAATAATGCATCGGTTTTATTTATTTACTTCAAACAGTAACTACAAAGGAAAAAAGCAAAGAGCCTATTCATGTCTCAGAAATGACCGAAAACTCTAAGTGCTTTGGAGAAAGAAGCTTGCCCAATAAATGGAAACATTCGAGCAGAGTGAGGAGAGCATAATGAGAGGTAGGAAATTAAACAAGGCGCAGTCTGCAGTGATAATTAGTAATGTAGTAACTGTCACTTTAATTGTGCATTGAGAAAACCCAAGATGTTTGTTCTCTTTGGTCTTGCCCTTTAAGACCTGAAGATTTTATTTTATTTTATTTTATTTTATTTTATTTTATTTTATTTTATTTTATTTTATTTTATTTATTTTATTATATTATTTTATTTTAGGAGCCGCAGCAAGCTGGGACTGTCATTAAGGCTGGCCGGGTTCTCTGGCTTTGCAGAGGTCCGTTAAAGGACCCAGGGTCATCAGCATCCATGCACATAACCTTCTTAGATGGCCCTGATACCAATTTCTGGGAGAAAGGGAGTGATAAACATGCCTGCAAACAGCTTTGCGTGCACACAGTGCTCTGTAGAGGCACAGCCCACACTCACCATTACATTTTTGCAGCAGTTTCTTCCCATTCGGATGAACTGAAAGCACAGTCCAGGCTCTGCCTTGAGAGACCAGGCATCACCCAGAAACAGAGTGCAGTTTCATTTCATGACTTAAGTGAACGACATTCAGGAGGTCCTATTGCGTAGGTAGTTCAGAACTGTAGTTACAACATTAAGGTCGCAAACTTTTTATTCTCTTGCAACCCACAGAATGTAGTTGATGCTTCTAATTAAGAACTGCGAGACCATGGGATAAACCAGTGCTTTTGGCAAGGTGAAAAATCTCATAAATGTATATAATAGCCGTGTGGAAGGAAAGAAGGAGAGGCAAGGACTCTTTATTGCTTATAATAGCACTGCTCCTGATATATTAAGGATGCTTTTGTGTCACTGTTTAATGCAGAATAGACTTGCTTTCATATTTGATCATTCGCCGAAGATGCTAATGATAAATAGGTAAGTTTTTGTCAAGGTGGGAAAACAATCTATATTGCCCCCTTTCTGGACCTACTTTCTTTCCAATAAGTTCTTTTGCCCATAAGTACTTTTATACATTATCCACCTTTTCCTAGGATTTGTCTTGCCCAAAGGCCTCCAGGTAGAAAATAGATAGTCTTGGACTTGAACCCAGCTCTGTCTGAGTATGAAATCCTCTCTCTACTTCACTATAAGGTTGCCAAAGTAAGAATGGCCTGAATCTCCATGACCATGCCAGTTTACCAAAGACTCTGTAAGATACATTAAGAGGTCTTTTGTGTGTGTGACCTCTTTTTAAAATTTTCAAAGCCTGGCAGAATTATGTGTCTGTTGTGGCCACATGTGGTTTTTCCCCCCCACATATCCATTTTTCAAGTGGCGCTGTACTCATTCTTTTTTGACCCAGAAGAAATGGAATAGCTCCTCCAAAATTAATAGTTTCATAGAATTTTACAAAACATGAAATACTGCGATACTCCCTGGGAAAGCTCCCTGCCAGGCGTCTGGAGACTCAGGCTCTGCCCCATTATCTGTCATGCGCCTTTTAACATGCAGTTCCTCTTCCATAATTTCCTCACCTATAAAATGAGGACTGTAAGTGGAATTCAGTGGACAAACCCCAGACCAGCTTCTCCAGCTATGGGTGAGAAGCAAGGCGAGGAACAGAGGCGATGAGTTTGCTGGGTGCAGCCCTGTTTGGGGGAGTCCCTTGGAAAGCTCACTGGCTTTCCCTGCTGACCAAAACCAGGTCACTTCTGAGGATGCTTTGAGGAAATACTGCTGAGCACATCTCCGTAAATGTTACTGTTCCTAACATTTATTCTTGGAAAATCCAGGGGATCAAGTTTGCCCTGAAGTCTCACGATAATGTGATTTTACCTGTGCAATCACTGAGGAAAGGAGGAGGGCCCCAAATCCTACGAGACATGACCTGGGACACAGGAGCAACCAAGAGCATCCGTCCCTGGGCCAAGGGGATCTTCTCTACAGAGTGTTGCTGACTGTTCACTTGTATCATTTATTGGCTATTCATAACACATGCGATTCATCGTTATTATCAGTTGCAGTATTACTATTATTTTCAATGCCATTCTGCAGAAGAACGAACTGAGGCTTAAACACTAAACCTCTTCCTCAAGTGGTAGAGCCTGGGCTTCTCCCTAGATAGGCCAACTCTGAAGCCAATATTCTTTTTTTTTTAATATATTTTATTGATTATGCTATTACAGTTGTCCTATCTCCTCCCCTCCCCCCACCCTGCACACCCCTTTCCCCCCACACTCCCCCTCTTTAGTTCATGTCCATGGGTCATATATATGAGTTCTTTGGCTTCTACATTTCCTATACTATTCTTAACCTCCCCCTGTCTATCTTCTTGAAGCCAATATTCTTAAGCATCACTCACTAGTTAATTCATTCAACAAGTATTTGTCCTTCACAGTCCCAAGGTCAGGCATGCTCTAAGTAAACAAAACAAAATCCCTGCCCGTGTGGAGCACACAGTTTAGTTGGTGGGACTGGGTGGGTACGATGTAAGCAGGAAATAAAATAAGTAAGAAATAGCATGTTAGATAGTGGTAACTGCTCTGAAGGAGAATAAGATGAGAAAAAAATAATAGAGAATATCGGAGGGGTTTAAAAATTTAAATAGGGTCTACACAGTCCCTCATTAAAATGAGAACTAGGATATTCTAACTAATGTTTTGGTGGGGAGACCAACCTTGGATAGAACAAAGAAAGATACTGTGAAACCAGAAGGTGTTAAATTATATTAATTAAATGAGGTAAATGGTCAAATGAACATGATCTTGAAAACAAGCCTTTGTAGTGGATGAAACTTACAGGCAGCGGCGAGTTAAGTATTACTATGACTTTAGGTGCATTTAAAAATGGATTCCCTGTGTTGGCTTCTTTGCCTGGAGGGCAATGTTTTACTACGGATGAAAAGTGGCTCAGGGACAGGCCTGTGGGCTGTTTGCCAAAGCCTCAGGCGAGGTTCAGATTCCCCGTTGTCGGGGTGATCGCTCTGGGGGTGCTCCTTTTCCCCACTTGTTCTAGCTGAAAGTCGCCACGTTCTGTTCCTTCACAGATTACCTGGCAGCTGTTCTATCGCAAATCCAAGCCAGATCTGATAAATTTAGCTCTGATTTAAAAATGAGATCCTTGAGCTGTAAGATGGGTTAAGGTATGGTTGCTGACTCGGCACAACCGTTTTCTCTCCCGCTCGGGGGGAAATGGCTTACTAGGAAAGTAGGATGCAAAACCTGCCGATGGATCTCAAACTTCTTAAACTTGCCTGCCACCTCAGGCAATTATTTGCTCCCTAAAGAAAATCTGGGTTCTTTGTGCGACCACTCTGTGCTGTCTGTAAGTCACATGCAGCCAAACAGCAATAGCGAGGTGAGCAGCAAAGGGAGAAGCAAGACCTGAGTTTGTGCCTGTCTGTCAGGCTGGCTGTGAGGTCAGAGTTTGTAAGCAGAAGGGGTGATAGCAATGAATTAAAAAACCTCACGGTAGCAACAATTGAATTAGACACCGAGCAGGTCTTCCGTGTGGGCAAACAGCCTCTCACACCATCAAGTTCAATAAGCGGCCCCTGAACAAGGACCACGTGCAAGGCTCCTCACAGGGTGCTGGGTGTACAGTGATGAATAGTGATGGTGTAGTAATTACAGGGTGGCTGAGCAGGTGCTTCAAAGTGTCAATGCCAGTGGACGGATACGAATGCCGCACTAAGCTACCTTTGGGACAGTTCTTAGGGCTAGAACATTTTCTCCTGAAAATCTTTGTGAAATGCAAATGTATTCCCTGGGAAAGGGTAAGGTGTTAACTCTTACCTGTCTTAGCAGAACTCAGAGCTGTTTTCCCGTAGAGCGGGAGCTGCGTTCGTTCATCTGTGGGTGACTCATTTGTTTGATTATTTATTGAGTGCTTACTATGTGTCAGATACTGTTTGAATAAAACAGACATTAATTTCCTGCTCTCAAAAATGGACTTCCTGGTGAGAAGAGAGAGGGAGAAACAAAGTAAAATACTTACATAATGTGTCCGATAGTGAGAAATAAGTCAGGGGAGAGGGATGGGGGAAGCATGATTAGTTTTACAGGGAGCTCTCAGGAAAGAGGTGTTTTTTCTTTTTTCTTTTTAATCAGGTGGCATTTGAACAGAGACCGAGAGTCAGGGTGGGAGACAGGCAGCAATCTGGGCTGGTGGACCAGGGCGTGCCAAGGCCTTGTGGTGGAAGGAAAGCTGGCTATAATCCAGGAACCTGGCACGGAGTCCCGTGTGGCCGGAGCAGAGGGATGCAGAGGAGACTCTCAGCTCAGCAGAGATTTCACAGGCAGGAGAGAGAAGATCCTGCAGGAAGATGTACCAGCAGCTCTGGATGGGAGGGTGGACCTTGAGGCATCCAGCCTGTAGACACTAGATAGAAGCGGGGAGAGACCAAAGAAGAAGAGGGGGAATTAAAAGGAAAAGCAGAAATGGAAGAGGGAAGTCAGTGCCCAAAGACAGATTTCTCCTCTCTCATATTTTTCTGTGTGGGACTGGTCCCCATTTATACAACACTGTTCCTCCTAATGTTATACTCTCCATCTTGTCTGTGTGCTGAGTCACAGCTCGCCCCAAATCCATCCACTTTAGCTGCTTTTTTCCTCCGCCTCTCTCTCCTGGACCAGCTCCTGGGAAAACCAACCAAGCAGACTGAGAGTCAGAAGATCTGGTTTCTAGTCCAGGCTCTACCTTGAGCAATCATGTGACGTGGGGCTTTTCCTCATTTTTCAGGTGAGAGATCCCAGGGCCAGCGAGATGTAGTTCAGCTACAGAATAGAAAGTGATGGACATTGTAGAGAAAATAAAAATTCAAGGGGCAATTTCTCTAAAGGAGAGGAGAGAGGGAAAGCCTGACACTGAACCTGTGGGCAGTGGCATAATTGAGCACCAGGAAGAGAAGGAGAGTGGACTGGGCAGCACAGTACCAAGAAAATCAAAGCAAAACAGATCATGTGAGAGGGGTGGTTGACAGTGTCAAGTAGTCTAAAGGTCAGGCGGGATAAAGGGCTGTGAACATTTAAATCTGTCTTCATTAGATTGATCTTCAAGTATTTTCATAGTGAGATGATCTCCTTGGACGGCAGTGTGGCTGTATGTATTCAGTGTTTTTAAAATATTTATATTGTTTGACTCAGCACTTCTACTTCCAGGAATGTGTCTTTAGAAAAGAGTCAAACACTTGAATTAGGAAATTAAAGCAAGATCATTGTAAAAAAAAAAAAACTTAAGTATTTTTTGTAATAGTAAAATATAACACACATATAAATAAACAACCAGGGGAAGTGGGTTATACAGTGAGTATCCACATGGTCAAATACTATAGCATCCTGAAAAACTGTGTTTTTGAGTAAAATTTTAGGATAGAACTGTAACATTCATGCAGAAGAGCGCAGCAATCCTGTGTCCTTTTCCATGAATTTTTAGGGTGAGCACGCTGTGTAGCCACCGTGCAGGTCCAGAAATAAAACAGGAGCACCCATTTTCTCTCCTGCACCCTTGCAATCATTAACCCTCCAGAGGTGATCACTATCCCGAGCCCTATCATCATAGATCATATTGCACATCTCCGACCCTGCACGTGGATTTAATGGTATATAGTCTAGTGTGTGTGTTCTTCTGCTCAAAGAAACGAGGAGATTTTCCAATGTTGTAGCATGCCCGAACAGTTCCTCGTTGTGTTGTACTCTATTCTATAAATACATCCAAACATTTTTATATATTCTTTTGTTGATAGGCATTCGGGTTGTTTCCAGATTTTTAATTATTGCAAAGAACGCTGCTATTAGCATTTTCACATCTGTCTTTGGATATTATATATATTTATGTCTGTTGGTATGTACCTAGGAGTAAAATTGCTTTATTTGACAATGTCCAATGATCTAAAATTGGACTTCCTCTAGCAATGTTTGAGAATTTCAAATGATCTAAAATTGGACTTCCTCTAGCAATGTTTGCAAATTCCATTTGTAGTATATCCTTGTCAACTCTTCACTTGTAGCAATTCTGGTGTATATGTGGTGGTATCTCATATAGTTTTACTTTATATTTATTGATGACTAATAAGGTTAAGCGAATGGTCAGTAAATATTTATTGGTCACTTTACAATTTTTTCGTAAATATCCTATCAAGGTCTTTTGCCCGTTTTCATTAGGTTGACTTTCTTTAGATTATCAAATTGTAAGCGTTCTGTGTTCATTCTGGAAGTGACTATTCTATTGTGTCGTGCATGTCCTCTCTAGTTTGCTGACTTGTCTTTTCACCGACTTGTGTCTTTTGATAAACAGAAGTTCTTCATTTTAACTAAGTCCAGTTTCTCAATATTTTACGGTAAATGTACTTTTCCTGTTTCATATTGACCCACTCTAAGTAATGAAGATATTCTCTTATTTTCTCTAAGTCTTGTTTTATCTTATATAGCTATAGCTACAATCTCCCTATGATTGATATTTGTAAATAATCTGAAGTAGAGACCAAGAATCATTAAAAAATTGTATCTCCAGTTGACCAAGCACCAATCATCAAAAAGACCATTCTTTACTACATTGGTGGCACGTTCTCATGTATTAGGTGCCCTCATACATGTGGGCCCATTCCTGACTCTCATCTCCATCACAGTCCCATGTCTAGCATGTGGCAATATCACACTGTCCTTCCTTCTACATGCTTGAAATTTAATGAATTGTTTTTTTCTAGTTTCTTGATATAGGTATTTAAAACATTAACTTTTTAATCATATATCTGGTCATTTTTAAATGTTGTAATTTTGTATATGAATAATTATACAGATCCTCCCTACTTTCTTCTTGAAATAAGTATTTGTTTTCTTCTGGATGGCAGCTGGAGTAGGGTCAGATTACCTTGACGTCAGCAGACATTTGGATGGTGAGAATAGCTCATAATCTTTGTGATGGCTGGCCTTGCCCTGGTTTGCTTGTTTCCTAAGATGTAGCTGATCCTGGGTCTCCACCGAAGGCCTACATTGTTTATGGGAACCTCTCCTCCATAGGGGGTTCTGAACTCCAATTTTTACTTCCCCAGCACAGTAAGAACACTGGAAACTCAACTATACTTAACCCTTCATGTTTTCCTTAGCCACTTCCTGATTGGCTTTGTGGCATCTCACTCCTCACGACTTAAGAAACGTCATGTGCTTTGAGGGGAAAAGCAGGGCAGAGAGTTTTGTTTTTGCAAATATTGTTTTGCTTTTACAAATTTGTTTTGTTTTATCTCTGCAATTTTGATTTACCTCTCTTTTTTGCTTGACTCCTGGAGTTCTGGAGCTTAGTAATTTTTTGCCTCTTGGCTTTCTGTTTAGCCTGTGTACCCAGAAGTTCTTATGAACAGATAAAGTCCTCAAGAGGAGCTACAGGGGAATATCGATCTGACAACAGTGCATTTCTTTTATCTCTGGATAATGGCCCTTAGGCCTGACAGGCTTGGTTGTCCTCCAGTACTTTCCTGTATTGTACTGTAGGTGTATTTCTGATATGTTATCCAGCTTTTATAATTGCATTGTGCAGAGGCTGATTTGAAATAACCTACTCCATTACAAGAAATTCCTAAAAATCCATGTTTTAAAATAATATTTTATCATATAGGAATATGCTCACAGTATAATATTGAATTTAAA
>VMDR010015079.1:0-22757 GCA_007922815.1 Macrotus californicus | reverse complement strand
CACCCACATTCCCCCTCTTTAGTTAATGTCCATGGGTCATATATATGAGTTCTTTGGCTTCTACATTTCCTATACTATTCTTAACCTCCCCCTGTCTATCTTCTACCTACCATTTCTTAGTGAGTTCTTTAACACACTAAACTCCATGTTATAGGCTCAAGCTTTTAGCAACGAATTTTGTTTCACCCCCCCTGCTCTTTGAGCTACCTTTAATTCCTGATATTCATTCCTCCATACTTGGAGTGGACAGAGTGGCTCCTGTTTTCCAGACTTGATCTTCACTGATAGTACCTTCATACTGCTTACCTCAATTTTGTTTGAATATCAGGCTTCCTCACCTCCCAAACATTTGTCCACATGGGTGTTAGAATTGTCCAGGATGAAGGCAGGATTTAGAGGAGGTACAAGAGTCAATATGTAAAGTTGTTCATCAAAGTGAAAGGATGATCAGGAAATTGGGAGGGGGCAGCTTGAGGAGGACCAGAAGGTGGTGTGGAACTGTAAAGAAAGTATTTATGTTTCCATATGATTAGGTATTTATGAACAAAGAAACCTGAGTTCTGGATTGAAGGATAAGTCTTGGTATTTAAAGGGCGATTAGATCATAAGAGACTGTCCTGAGAGGTTACCTCCCCTCAGGTAAGTGTTTACATTTCAGAATAGAAATAAAACCCAGGTCCACAGAGACATTTCAGGGATTGTGAACTTGAAGATGCTTGGCTTGCTCCTGGAGACATTTATTTACATTCCAAAGGATCAGAACTCAGGATCCTTCTCTTTTCTTCCCAAGGAGAATTTAGTGACATTAAGGAAGAAAGTTTTCTCTCTCTCAGGAAGGGAGGGGGCACAACTGCTCTTCTATTGATAGGCTCCCAGATTCATATGTTTTGGGTTCCTTGCCTACAGTACAGGTCCTGGTATATGAAGGGTGATGTGTGGCTCTGTTTGCAGAGTCCTGGAAGGGAAGTATTGAAGCAGAGGAGAACTGATGTGGTTATTGCTCTAAGGAATAATAATTCTGCTCCAGAAATCTTGTGTCTACTCTCAGAATAACATGAATAAATATAGATCCAAAAACTTAATAGGTACTAGAATCAGATGGCTTGAACCTCAAAGGTGGTGTTGGGAAGTTTTGAGGTACAAAGAAGAATGACCTGGAGAAGGCCCCAAGGAGGTTGCCAGGACTGATGCCAGGGATTGTGGAGCACGGTGGGGATGAGCAGCCTCCCTCTCTGGGCTGTGAGAGAAGTTTGTGCAATCACCTTCAGCTCCAACTGGAGGAAGTCTTACTGAATGAGAGGCTTCAGGCTTCAGATGGAATTTGACCTCACATTTACGGGGAAGCAGTATACATAGTGGTAATAATTATGTAATTTGGGTTGCAAATGCAACTTTATTCATCATTTATTTGGGCAATATTTATTGAGCATTTATTATGTACAAGACTATTCTGCTATGTGCTGAGGGATGACCTCTGCCCTCAGGGAGTTTACATTCTAGTACGAGAACCAGACAGAATATAAGCAAACAAAAGAGTGAGAATATACTCACAAACTGTGATGAAGAAAAAGAATAGGGTGTTATGAAAGGAAATAAAGAAAGATGACCAACTTTAGATCGCGTGGCCAGGGAAGGCGTCTCTGAGAAAGTGGTGGCTGAGCTAAAACATGAAGGGTAGGAAGGAACTGGCCACATGAAAAGAGGGAGTGAGAGCTCTCTAGCTGGAGCAAATAGCACTTACTAGCTGGATATGAAAGACAACCCTTCAGAGGTGTGTTTGAGTGAGACATTTAACATTGGGGGTATTTCTACTTTGGCTTGTTGTTGGCTCTGTTTCTTAATCTTTGTAAATGTGATAATGATCCCTACTCCTCAGGCCGGAAGCTCTGCTAACCTAGCAGAGTTGATCTAGCAATGACTGTCCTCCAACTTGCCGGTCCAGATGAACTCTGTTCCTTACCTGAAGCCAAGTGAGCATATCTCAGTAGGGGAGTATTCTGGGAGTATTCTGTTAGGGAAGTTTGTTTGGAGGTAAGGGGATCTGGCCACAGATGAGTCCTGTTGCCATCCAAGACCGTGGTTTCTGATAAGGCCTTCTTTCTTTAGAAGGAAATCTTGAGGATAAAAATTTTCAGCCTTAGTACAAATGTCAGTGAGAGAATTTCTGGAATATGGGGACTTTTCTTTGGGTCTCTCTTCACGCAGATGACCGTCACTTTCACTTATGCCTAAGTCTGCTTTGAGTTGGGCTTCTGGGGCTGTATCTCCTTTGCCATGTGTGACTTCCAGGCAAGCAGGTAGGCAAGCATAGTCCGGGGAGGCTTGAAGTGAGAAAGAGGAAACCAAGGATGATAGCAAAGGGATGGAGTTACGGGAGCTTCTTCGTCTCTGTATTTCTAGAACTCTTTTACTCATGAGAGCGCTGTGAGTGTGTTTCTTCTCCTCACAATGAGCCAGATGTGAACTGTGATTGGGGATTATGGCAATTAACTTTAAGAGTCTGAAATCAGAGGGAGTCCTGCTGTGATGTATACAGTGATAAATCAGGAAGCAACTTGGTTTTTGTAATGGCTTCTCAACTGAGATATTACAGGCTGTACCTTATCAGAGTCACACATCCCTGGAAAGTCTATTTGTTTCCTGTTTTGCTTAGATAAGTAACATCCCTAATGATCATGATAGGATCCATAAATCTAACTTTGAAAAGATTAGACACTGGCTATTATGATTTCATGGTGAATGGTTATTTTGATGAAAGAACTCTCAGCAGAGAGAATGGGAAGCAATAAACACCCCCGCCCCAGCCAAAATCATTCATTTACTGAATGCTTATGTAAAGAAAAGACAAAAAGTTTTACTAGATACTCCTCACATTCTCATTGATAGTTTTTCCTTTATCTTGACCTGATTTCTTGGAAATACAAAAATATCACCTCTAAAATTGTAATTCACTTTCCAGAATTTAAGGCTTTAAAAGATTCCACCTCTGTAGAAAAGGAAATAGACCTGTCCCCCTCCTGTGTTTATTCTGTCTAGGTGTCTGCCGTTGTCAAAGGAAGTCAGAGAAGGCCAGGTAGGAAGTCACACCCTGTGTTAGTGAGAGCCAGCCACTAGACACAACTCAGTCTTAATATTTTAAGTGTCTTGGTGATTACTTACTCCCATTTTCCTCCCAGGTATAACCAATGACTCATTCCTCTGTGCCTGCCATCAAACTTAGTTCATCATTCATTCAGTAAATATTTAATAAGTCCTAACCAGTAATGAGCTAATCATTGGGTATGTGATGGTAAACAGGAAAGATATAGTCTCTTTTCCTCTTCTTCTTCCCCCTTCCTCTTTATAATTTAGCAAAAAAGATACAACAGATAGTTATTATAAAAGATGATATGATCCATACAGTAGAGGAAATATGGCTAATGTAGCATATAACAGAAATGAATAACCTCGTTTGAGGAGTTTAGAGAGAAGTGAGGTTTAAGTTGAAACTAGAGAATAAGGAGGTGGTGATTAGAATAAGGAGGGGAATGTGTTTGTCAGGCACATGGAATAGTTTGGGAGAAAGAAAGGAAGAGCCCCAGACCTATAAGTGCAATGATTACACCCACAGTTTTGAGACATTGAGCCTAGGTCAGAGCACAACCTAATGTTGCAAGAAAGAATATGAGAAGCTATGTTGAAGGTCCTACATCTCTCCCTGCTTTACCTGTACCTTGTGATTACTTGTGTCCTTGCAGTTAGTGATGCTTGGTGTTGAGTGAAATCTCTGATTCTTGTGAGTCTGATTTGACAGTATGATAAAGTAGCCATGAGAATGCCCTGCTCGTATGTCCTGCTGAGGGGAGCAGAGTTTACTGAGCCCTCAGCTTTTCTCCTTACAGACCCACTGCTGTTTTTGCACCTATGCCACACTTCCTCAAACTGCTCCCAGTTAAAGGCTGAGCACAGTGGGACTACTGATGCAGTCATCCCCACAGGATGCATGACTCCTCTCATGGGCAACTTTTGCTCAAGAACTTCCCACTGGCCTGGCTGAGACTTTCTTGGCTTTGCACTGCAGTCTGAGAATTTTATACTCAATCCTTCCTACCCATCCTTTCACAGATACAGGAAGTGCGTCATGGTCTGAAGACTCTCCCTGCCACCAGGTGAGGTAGCTAAAGTGAGAAAAGTATAAAATGGATAGAGAAGGTGAGCAAAGATGAGTGTCTGTGTGGTCCTGAGGTCAACTGCCATGATGGCAGATGTAACTCATCTCTAACCTGCCTTTTCAGTTGCTCTCAGGAAGGGGGTCCATGGGAACCATTGAGGAGCTGCTCCTCAAATCTTCATGGGGAAGGAGAGCACGTAATATATGCACTCTGGTGACCATGACAGTTCACCAGCCAAACGTCCTGCTGTGAGGGGAGCATAGTTGACCAGATGGTTCTACTGTCCCATCCCTGCATCACAACTGAGTTTTCATCAAGTCTGCACATCCTCTGGGCTTATCCTAGTCTGCCACTGAGTTTAGTGGGACTATTGGTGCAGGCTCATCCCTGAGGAATGTGGGACTCCTCCAATGGCCAATTTTGCCTTGAGGACTCCCCATCAGCCTGGCTGAGACTGTATTATATTTACCCTGTTGTCTGAAATTCTTCCTATCCATCCTTTCACCTCTCCCCATTCTTTAAAAGGTGTCAGACCGGCCCTGCAGTCTGAAGTGTCCTTGCCTACTCCTGCTTCCTCGGCCATATCCTTCATAGGCGTTTTTCCCAATAAACCTCTTGCACATCTGTTACATCTACTGTCCTCTTGGATCTGCTTCTCTGGAGGCCTGACCTAACAAACAACATGTTTGTGGAACAGAAGGAAGTAGATACAATATGCTGCATAGTGGAAATACGGGTGGATGGAGTCAAGAGGACTAGGTGGTGAAGGGTTTTATCTGCTCTGTGAAGCCTTTTGGATATTGTTCTCAGGAAAGCCACTGAAAGATTTTCAACAGATGAGTGACAGGTTTTAGAAAAACTGCTCTTGTTGCAGGGTGGTGAATGAATTGGAAGGGAGCATGAGGGGAGGCAGGTGCATATTGTGGTTACCCCCACAGTGGCTGGAGAGTAGTTCATTATATCCACTCTGTCTGCCTTGGGAGAGTGCCAGAAACCTAAAGGCTAGCGATAGCTACTCAACAAATGTTTGCTGAGATACTTATTTATTTTCCTCTAGATAAAAATATATTCTAACATCCTTTATCTTTTTGTGCTTATGTGTTAGCCTAAAATCAATATCTCTTCTCATACTGAGCTGTCAGCCTAAGCTGTGAGGCACTTTAGTAAATTATCCATGATCACTCTTCTTTGCAATTCTGATTACCTTCCCCACAGGATCTATACTGTTTTGGTACCAGCTCTGAGGAAGAAAATTAGCTATTACTTTCCATCTTAAAGTCAATTTCAGTTTTTGCTTCGTCAGGTATTTCCAGAAGCAATTTATTTGTATATTTGGCCATTCTTTCTGGTTTAAATGACAAAATAGATGCTAACATGGCAAGGGGAAAGGTTTGGTAAGAAATTTTGTTAAAATGGCATTTGTCTTAGTAATAGATAATACCTTTGAATACTTATACAAGCACAATTATATTATTTTTGTATATCATGTTATTATATAATCTATCATATTCTTTCTATCTATGTATCTATGTATCTATCATCTATCTGCCTACCCCTTAAAATGTACAGTGGTTTCTGTGATTAATAATATCTACATTCATTTAAAAGTCTGGAAAATCTTATTGTGGGCAGCCAATGGAAATTTTTCTCATTAAAAATAAAAGCTAACTTAAGAACTCAAAATTCACTGATTAAGGACACTGGTTCTACACTCACTATTTACCCCCTTTATTTTGAACTTGATTACTTTCTCTCAAAATTATACTCACTTCCATATTGTGAACTACTTCTTGTTATTTGGAAGGAAGTTCAGAGTCGCTCTCATCGTCTGTTTCATATTTGTCGGGGAGATGTAAGTCCAGAGTCTACTTCCATTGTTTATTTTATCTCTAGAGGAATTGACTTGTCATTAGGGCATGTCAAAAACTTATTGGAATCTGCTCTTATCAGATTTTGACTTCAGGCAGAAGGTGGACTTATACTCTCTCTTGTTTTGCTCACTGTGGCACCCTGTGCTGTAATTTTGTTTCCCCAGATTCACCTTTAGGTATAAAGAACGGGACTGTGCTCTTCTGCATCCCAGCTGTGCTCTAAATAGTGCCGAGTAACACAGAGCATCTTACTCTCTTTGTACTTAGAACTGTTTTTACCTGACTTAGGAATGATACATGTTTTCATAGAATCATAAAATATTAAAAATAAAAGAGATGTTAGAGCTCGTTTTAGTTAATTCCCCAGTTTTAGATCGATGAAACTGAGGCTCAGAGATGTCACATGGCTTGCCTATAAGGTCACAATTATATTAGTGTAGTCTTTTCATCTGGACGGGCTAACTGCCCAAAAAAGAAACCTTTAAATCTTAGTGACATAAAAGAAGCAATACGGGTTTATTATTTGCTCACACCACCATCTATGTAGGTCCTTTGGCATGGGGTTGGTGTGGTCTGTGCAGTCATTTAGAGACTGAGTGGTTTCACCATCTTAACAGAGACTCATGGACTGGATCCCCTGCATCTAGCCAGCAGATAAGGAAAGAGAGGGACAGTATAGAAAAGACACACTCACACTCAAGTCTCTTAGACCCAAAGTGATAAATCACTTCCACTCATGTGCCCTTGGTGAGAGTTAGCCATGTGGCCCCATCTAAATGCAAAGGATGCTGGGAAATTTAGTTTAGCTAGGTATCCAGGAAGAGAGAACAGGTGTTTTTCCATAAAGCAGGGGTTTTCAAAGTATCATCCCAGCAACATCAGTATCACCTGAAAACTTATTAGAAATGCAAATTCTCAGGTCTAGCCCACACTGAGAGAATCAGAAACTCTGGGTGATTCTTGTGATTTTGACAGGTGCTAAAGTTTTGAGAACCATTGACATATCCTATTAGACATAGTTTAGTGGTCCTCAACCCTTGCTATGCATTAAAATCACCTAGGGAAACCTAAAACAAAATAAAGCAAAATAAAATTGCCTGGACCCCTGGACCCCATTATGATCAATTAAATCAAAATATCTAGAAGAGGACCCAGGCATTGGTATTTTAGGATAAAAGTTCCTTGCTAACCACAAGTATGACAACTTTCTCAAGATTGTCAGCAATGCCTCCTACACCACCAGTTGCTTGGCTCCTCCTGGCCAAGATCATCCATGACAACTTTGGCATCATGGATGGACTCATGGCCACAGAACTACCATCACAACCACCCAGAAGACCGTGGATGGCCCCAAGGAGGAGCTGTGGCATGATGGCAGAGAATATCAGCCCTACTTCTACTGAGGTGCTGCCAAGGCTGTGGGCACCATCATCCCTGAGCTGAATGGGAAGCTCACTGGCATGGCCTTCTGTGTCTCTACCCACAGAGTGTTGATTTGGATCTGACTGCTGCTTGGAGAAAGCTCCAAATATGATGACATCAAGAAGGTGGTGAAGCAGGTGTCAGAGGGCCCCCTCAAGGGCATCCTGGGCTATATTGAGGACCAGGTTGTCTCCTGTGATGTTAACAGTAACACCCACTTCTCCACCTTTGATGCTGAGGCTGGCGTTGCCCTCAATGACCATTTTGTCAATCTCATTTTCTAGAATGAGAATGAATTTGGCTATAGCAAGAGGTTGGTGGACTTTATGGTCCACATGGCCTCCAAGGAGTAAGAGCCCTCTGGACCAACAGCTCCAGCAAAAGGAAGAGAGGCCCTCAGCTGCTGGGAAGTCCTTGTCCCAAATTGATCCCCTAATACACAAAGAATCTCCTGACCTCCATAATTTCCATCCCAGACCCCTGAGAAAGGGAAGGGCCTTAGGGAGCCCTACCTTGTCATGCACCATCAATAAAGTTTATTGTACCAAAAAAAAAAAAAAAAAAGAGAGAGTTCCTGGTTATTCTATGTGTGGCGAGCATCAGGAACTATTATTCTACATGATAAAAACTACAGTTTCTGTTTCTTTTACGATGTAGTGTAGCATGCAGCTTATTTTCTGTGTGACGGGATAAGTCAGTTAACTTTTGTGAACTTCTGTTGTCTTTTTTTACAGTAAAATGGGGCATAATCCTAGAACCTACTTTACTAAACTGTGCTGATTATAAGAAATTGTGTTTATAAAGTGCTTATATAACAGCTGGCACACAGTCAGTGCTCATGCATAAGAAATAAATTTTTTATCACTTTTGATTGCTTTGTTGAGAGAAGTATGGAGAATAAATAGAGTTACTAAAGGAGAAATCAGGAGAGTATTCATCACGTCTTCCTTTACATTATTAGGTTCTCTCTCTTTCTCTCTCTCTCATCTTTTTTCCCCTAAACCAAAAATTTGAGACTTAGATTTGGAATTATTCACCATTTGGGGTAGTTTGTATTATTCTTTTCTTTCAGTGGCTACACTCCCGTTGGCTCCCATTAGACCTGCTGTAAACATTGGATTTGGGCAGAACAGTTATCTAGTGTGTTGGTGAAAACAAGGGAGTGGGTTCTCACACTGATAGCTGCTTGCAGACCACGTGGTCCTGATTGGCAGGTGGACATTAGGGAGGTCTGGTCATTTTCTGTGAGTGGCACCTCTGTAGTGTCTGAAAAAAAAATGTGGAGATGCTTGTCTCTCTGTGTTTGATATGCTTTTTGCAAAAGAGAAAATACACCACATGTCATGTGGTTGCATAGATTTTTTTTTAACATACACTTTGCTGATAATGGTGAAATTTTAGTAGAGTCTAGATTGCCTAAAAAAGTGCTCTGGAAGTTCATCCGTCCACCGTGGCCTTCTAGTGAGACAGCTTAATCCTGTAGAATTTTCAAGCAATAAAGCTCATTGACAGGGAAAAATAGCTAGTTTATTTGTTCTTATCTCAATGGAATTAAGGTTAGAGTCTGCTTTACAACCAAATACTTTTTTTCTGGTGTATATTTTCAAGATTATCTAAAACACTAGATAAAAGCTTATATTGGTTAGTGAAATGCTCTTTGACTTGTGCTTGAAGTAACTTCTCTTTAAAAATGCTTTGACTGACAGTTGTGATGGATGAAACTTGGAAACAAGACAGAAATTGGCACTACATTTGATAGAGAGTAGGTGAATCATATTAGGGTTAATATTCTGACAGCGAAACACGCACACGTAAACTTCCAAATGGATATAGATGGTTCAGTCTACTCAGACATCCTGGCAAGGCTGAATTTAAGGTCCTGGTCGGATGCTGGTTTGTGAGAAGCATAATTTTCCAGGAAGTAATCGCAAAGCTGGGTGTTGGCAGTTTGGAGTTCAAACTTAATAGTCTCTCTATAATGTTACATAAATCACTCAATATTTCTCTGGATCGTTTTACTACCAGTAAAATGTGTTTCGCTGTGTTCCTCTCCCATATACCTCATCGGAATTCTCACTCAAATACTTCATATTTCAAAGATTAAGAAAGAATTAAAAGATATTTCTGGGTGGAGGAGGGAGAGAGTATGGGGGGATAAATGGGTAATGGGAAAGTTATAATAAAAATAATGTAAAAAATATTTCTGACCAAGTTATAGTCCTTCAGAAGGCATGTAATTTTTCCCTACAAAATTCTTTACTCTTTGTGCCTGTGTTACAAAAGTAAGGAGGTCTGAGACCAGTTAGGTACTGGAGACAACGTGAAGTGTGGGTTCAGGGTCAGCTGGGAACCAAGTTCTGTACAGAGTCAGGCATGAGTGCTGTTATTTTCTTGGCTTTGCTCATTTCTGTGAGCAAGGGGGAAATCTGACTTTTTTAGAAGGCCATTTTACTCTGTGGGCTCATTATTTTGGCTGACAAATGGAGACGTAAATTGACAGTGACTTCTAAGCTCAGAATACAGTGTATGTTTACCACTGTAGGGAGCTGGAATCTTGTCAGTTGGTATGACATCTATTTAGCTTTAGTTCCTAAGGTTTCCCATGGAAAAAAATACCTAACAAAATTCTATTGCTCTCAATGAATAAAGCCTTTTTAAAGCTAGGGAGGTTCACTGTTGGCACTGGCTGTTCTTGTGGAGGACCTTAATGAGAGTATGTTAAACTCTCGTCAAGAGATAATGGGGAAATTCTTCTGTCTTCAGCAAATATTGAGTCAGCTTGGACTAGGTGAAGGTCAGGAAGCCAGGTCCTGGGGATGCAAACTGTTTACAGCATCCTAGAGAGGCAGCATAGTGCTGCAGTAAGGGGCGTGCTTTGGGAGTTAGGCCTGAAAGGGAAATCTGGCTCAGCATCCAGTATATGTACAACTTTGGCCAACTGCCTTAACTTCTTAGGTCTAAATGAGCTCCTTTGTAAAATGGGAGATGAATTATCATCTACATTATCATCTACCCTGCAGGTTTATTGTGAGGATTATATTAGGTAACATGTTCCAAATATTTGGCAATGAATATCAAAGCCTGGCACTTAGCCGGTGCTCTCCCTTTTTGGGCAGCCCTCCTGTTAATCTTCCCTTTTTGGTCCCATTTGTATATTTAAATGTGTTGCTGGCTCCTCAGATGCTCTCTATCATATTACATGTCATGAAGTTTCTCTGAGGATGTTTTTCACTGCCTGTAAAATATGATTCATCATGTTTCTGTCACACATACCTCATTGGAGTTCTCACTCAAATACTTCATATTTTAATTAAAGATCTCCAGAGTTCATTGCTTTTGGGAAGGATTACATTTTGGTATAATTTTAAGTCACTGACCTCCCTCTACCTCTATATGCAGCAGGGGTCCTAACTTGGGTTTAGATGCAGCACATGCTACAACTCAGTCATTTCTGGAAGATGTGGTGGGGGCCCCATGGTAGTCAGTTGCATGAGATTCTGAGTAAGAACTAATCCCAAAAGGATTTAGAAATGAGGTGGCCAGGTTTGAGTCAAGGGCAATGTCCAGGAGCAGAGGAAAGAGCTGATTCTGAGCATAGCGCTATCCCGCAGGCCTGACCCTGTGCTACTTAACACCCTGGCCCACTACCGTTGGGCAAACCTGAGGCCTGAGGTGGTTGCTACTGGGGGCCTGTGAATAAAATTCTATTGGTATTGGAAGCAATGGGAGATGGCAATTCCAGTGCAAACATTAGCACTGTCAGCATAAGGCATGGTGTCCTTGGACCAAGTGATATTGGGCCACTGCAGCAGTGGTAGCAGCTTTTGCAAGCTTTGGAGGTAGTGTTTTTAGTGGTTGCTGGGAATTAAAGATTACTTCAAATTTTTTTGCCACCCATCCCACCCAGAAGCAGAGTGCATTTGCCCATCCCTTGAGTCTACGTTGCTGCCATGACTTCCCTTGACCAGAGCAATGTGGCGGAAATGATGCTGTGTAACTTCAGAGGCTGGGCTCCAGGAGATGTGCAGTGTTGAACTTCACTGCTTAGAACACTCTTGGAAGCCACTCCCCATACTGTGAGAAAGCCCAGGCTGCCACATGGGAAGGGGGATTGAGGTTCCTTGCTGACAGTACCAGGTGCCAGCCAGGAGTGGGTCATTTTGGACAGCGCCACTGCCAAGGTCTCAGATGATAGTATGTGAAGCAGAAGAATCACTTGATCAACCCATGAAATCAAGGAAAGTAATACATTCCAGATGCTTTTAGCCGTGAAAATTTGGAGCAGTTTATAGATTACCAAATAGAGACTATTTAAAGTGCAGGAAATAGTGCGCAAGAGCTAAAAGAGAAAAGGAGGAAAATAGGAGACCCATGGAATATTCGACAGGGCTAGTTAAGATAGCATTGAGATGCATTCAGAGGACTTCCAAAACTACAAGGAAGAAATGTTTTGAGAGGGGAAGATGGAACCCTCATTTATAAGAAAGAGATAGTACTACCAACCTCTTAGGGCTGTAGTGCAGATTAAGAGGGATAATGCATGTGAAATAATTAGTGCAAACATTGGCATAGACTAAGTAAGGAGCAGCCATTATTGTTACCCTCATTTTATGTGAAGTTAGCCCACTAATTTGGCACTCAACAGAAAATAGCCACATTAATGGTATATATTGGGTTGGCCAAAAAAGTCCATGTAGTTTTTTCCATAAAACGAAACACACATTTTTCATTTTCACAAATAACTCAATTGATTTGGATATTTTGAGTATGTTTGCTATCTCCCTTGTGGTATAATGTTGATTGTTCTCAATTAATGTCTCGATCTGATTGCTATCAAGTTCAACTGGTCTACCCAACCGTGGAGCATCATCCAGTGAGAAATCTCCAGCGCAAAACTTTGCAAACCACCTTTGATACCTTCGATCAGTCACAGCATATTCTTCATACACTGCACAGATCTTTGTTTTGCGTTTCAGTTGCATTTTTACCTTTTTTGAAACAATAAAGCATAATATACTGAAAATGTTCTATATTTTCTTCTATCTTCAATATTAAAATACTACACAAAAACTCACCAATTTTTGTAAGTTTTAAAAAACAATACATGCTGACATGACAGCTGTCACAATACAATCTAACAAAATTGTTTCGAATGAAATTAGAGAAAACTAAATGCTCCTAGAGCCATCTTACAGGAAAAACAAATGAGCTTTTTGGCCACCCCAACACATCTCATTTCCACAGCTAGGTGAATGAAACTTTTCTAAAGGGCAGACACCGTAGCTTGTGTTTTTTTGGTGTGATGTAGGCTCTGAACTCATATTGTTGGTTGATTGGCTAGAAATAAGGTAGACTGTATCTCTTTCAGGATTCTAGTCTCCTTCACATTAGGCCCATGTGCCAGTTTGTAATCTTAGCTGAATTTCTAAACTGGAAGATAAAAGCTGATTAAACCTTGACTAACATGGGCACTTATTGGAAGGATACATCATGTCTCATGTGTGTTTCAGGTGGTACTCATAATCCAAGTGCTCTGTCCTCAAGGAGGTTTGTTTATTTTATCGTCCTTAGCTGAATCAGCTACACACCTACCTGAGCTCCAGGTTGCTGTCTCTGGGGATATGCATGGCTTTATTTAGTCAAGGTCAAGTACCAAAACAGAGCTGTAGTTGCTGGCAGAATAGCCTCATCAGGCCTTGCGGAGCTGAATCCTTGTAATTTGTGGTGAGGCCATTTGATAGTAGTAGGTGACTGGCCCTTTAAGCCAATAACCTGTTGGCTGTTATCGCCTGTGCCATAAATGTAAGCAGTCACTAGGGTTTCCTCAGCCAATTAGCTGACTGTGTTCTGTTGTCAGTCAGCTGGGGGGGAGAAGTATGTAGTCGTGGTCTATTATGGCAACAACAGGGGTGTGTGTATGTGTGTGTGTGGGGAGGGGGGGTAGCAAGTGTTAGACACAACAAGGCTCTGTAATCAATAAGCCCACTCTAGTTTCTTTTAGAATCTGGGCAGTTACATCTATTCATAGAAAATTACTAGGTTGGCCAAAAAGTTCATTTGTTTTTTTTTTTGTAAGGTGGTTCTAGTGGCATTTAGTTGTCTTTAACTTCATTTAAAACAATTTTGTTAGATTGTATTGTGACAGCTGTCATATCAGTGTACCGTTTTTGGCATATTATGCTTGATTATTTCAAGAAAGGTAAAAATGCAACTGAAATGCAAAAAAAGATTTGTGCAGCGTTGTTTGCCGTTTGGGGCTATGAACGCTTATGTACAAGTCTTGGTGTGGACATGTTCTCAGTGTTTTTTTAAACTTCTTGATTGCTGCTGCCAGACATTGGTGGTTACCAGATATCATATTTGGTTAATACTGACATGAACTACGTCATGAAAAACAGGAGAAAAAGAGGCGAGAAAAAACAGTTAGATGAATTTGTTGCTACAAATATATTTCAGAGAATACTAGGCGTGTACAAAGGTATGTGAAATTGAAAAAGGCACTGAAAAACGTATAAAATAATCATAACAGTGGTAAAACTAATGCCTAATTATGTAAAATACAAAATTAGGATCAAAGTGTTATTGGGAAAATTGACTATAAGAACCTTCATTCATAATCCCTAATTCAGAATTTTAGACAAAAAAAATCATTAGGAAATTGGTCATTATGCAAAAGAGATTTCAGTAAACAAATTTTAGGCAAATTCATTTCAGGCAAATTTCACTGGTAATGGAAGGGAGTTTGGACAATTTAATTGGACATAGATTGCAATAGGAGAGGTTGAAGCTGGACTGATTCTCATATTTCTCTTGCGAGCTACCGGATAGATAGAAGTATCATTCATGGGGATGGGAATCCAGGAATGGAAGCAGAATTATGGTGGACAGATAATGAGTCCAGGTTTATTTGTGCTGAGTTTGAGCTGCTTGGAAGGTGTCCAGGTAGAGGCACCCAGTAGGCAGATTTATGGAGCTCAGGGCAGAAATCTGGCTTGGAGATGCGCACAAAGCCATTAGTACACAGGTGTTCAGATGTATGTGAACACATGGGGGACGTTGCTGCGGCTGGAGGATCTCTGTAGGAAACTCTCATCCCAGCGAGGCTCTCCCTCTGACCTTTCCTTCAGGAACTCTGAATGGTCAAGTGTACTAGACAAGTCCACATGTCAGGTACACATGGCTTTGGCTCTCATGTGTGTGTCTAGGATGATTCTAAGAACAGTTTGGCTTCACATATCTGTTCCTCTACATTGGGTCCATGTCTGCTGAATTCTGGAAATAATTAGAGGTTGGTGTGCGTTGGGAACTATAAAGAAAAACTGAAAAGACTCTGAAAACCACATAAGCATCACTGCTTGGGAGCTCCTCCCACAAAGTGTCATGTCAAAAAAGGAGTGGGAAAGTGTGGCAGAGGCCTTTGGTGACCGTGTCACCTCCCTGCTGTCCACCTCTGGTTTCAGCCTTTGCTGTGGCGATGGTGCTGGTGGACTCAGACTCACCTTGTCATCATTCTGATGTCTGCCCCGAGGTCTCCTCCGGTTCTGCAGAAGCCCATGTGGCCTGTCTGCAGTTGCAGCCCAGGGTGCAGAGGAGCCAGCACTGCCCTCAATGCGCCTTGGGAGCCAGCCGTCCTGCCTTCAGGTGGATTGCCCTGGAGGCATCCTGAATGCTTCTTAGGGGCCCTAGTAGAACCAGGCTCTATTTCTTACATGGTGACCTGGATCCTTAAACTTTTTCTTTTTCCTTCTTTGTCTTACTTTCTCATTCTTTCAGTCTAGAGTCCTGAAGCACCTCCTAAATAAATCACCTGCACCCAAGCCCTTGCCTCACTCTCTGCTTTTGTGAAAACCTCCCCCAAGATAGCCAGCTTTACCTACTCTTCTGGAGCACTGGGGCACCTCCCACTAGCCTTGACTGAGGGAAGAAATGATGATGCCCAGCAGAAACAGCAGGGTGCCCATGGATGCAGCAACACTCAGCCAAGAGGGGCCAGTGGGGGTGAGAAGGGGTCAAGGTGAAGGTGGAAATTGAGGTTGACACTGGCAGCACTGTGGGCTGGATGTGTCCATGTGCATGAGCAAGTCACAAAAGTATTTGGTAACAACCTTGCTGGAGGCTGGGAATGTGCGTTCTCAGGGATGGGGAAGAGTCAGTGAAACATTAGTTATGGTATAATTTGGAACTGTCAGAATGTGTGTGGCTGTGGAGGCAATGACCAATGACAATAGTAAAATTTCCTAGGAATAGCATAGTGGTTCTCAATTTTTGGTGCACATCAGAATAATATGAGACATTTAAAAAATACAGATTTCTCCAAAGTAGAATCTCTAAAGGTTTGGCTATGTGTATTTTCAAAGATTCCCCAGCTGATACTGTGCCCAATAAAGTTTGAGGATCTCTGTTTAAAGTGGGACCAAAAAAAAAAACTGACCAGGGACAGAAACCTGAAGAGACATTAACACTTAAGACACAGGTAGAAAAAATGAGCCTGGAAATGAAAGTAAGAAGTAGCCGTCAGAAAGGAGGTGGATACGTCCAGTGAGGGAGAGCTGAAAAAGGACTTGGGGCGGTGACATTGGTAGGTTCAGTTCCTGGGAAACAACAGGGATGGGTGTCAGATCTCAGCAGGTTAAGGGATGAACTGAAGAGGGAGAAGCACAAGAGGGCACTACATCATTGTCACATGGCTAGAAGATCACATCTTGCCTCCCCAAATCACAGCGGCTCTGTAGAACAGTGGCTGGGATGGTGAGCATGTGACCTGGGCATCCGTTCGGTCCCTCAGCACCAGAAAGATTGTGGTTGCACCACCCCTAGAAAAAGGACATGTGAGAATCTCTATTAAAGAAAAGTCTCCAAAAAATTCAGAAGAAACAAACAAACAGAATCAAGCATTTCAAAATAGTAGTGCAAAGAGTGGTACAGTATTTTGAGTTCTTTAAATGAAAGTTGTCCACATACACCCTTTCCCCCTCGGATGGTCTGCAGGCCATCGCTCCCTGGCATCCTGCCCCACAGGAGGCTGTGTAGTGTCCGGGAGGGAAAAACTCGGCATCTGCTGGGTCACACTTGTCCTGCACTGTGGCACTCTACCCTTTAGATGGCGATAAATTTCCACCTTTTGAATCTCCCTCCTGGCTTTAGGTCCCTTCAAAGATTGCTTTCTGGTAGAGAAAAATGAGAGGCATTTCTTTACAATTGACTGGAAGCTGCTGAGAAAGCTCTTCCTTGCCTTTTAATTGCTGAAAGGCCTTGGAGCCCCGACAAGAGTCCAGTGGTTGGAATATTGAAATCTAAATGAGGGAGGAGCTGCTGCTTTTGGGTACCCTGGAGCCTGGATGTGTCGGTAGGAAATGCGGGCTGTAAAGAGCTCCCAGAACAGTTTCCCTGCTTCCCCGCCCTGTGTCCAGTAGTTATTACGCTTCGTAACAGGAGCGTGGCGTTTAGTCCACCACACAGTAGGTGATGCAACATAAGCCGGCTTTTCTGGGTTTTGTTTTTGTTTCTGTTTTTTTGCACTGACCCATGGGCTGGGCGCCTTAGAAACCTCATGCAGCACTTCCAGGTAGGTTCTATTATTATCCTTTTATTTAAATAGGTAAAATGTCTGGACAAAGTCAGTCAGGGATTAGTGTTACAGCTGGGATTCAGTCACTGAACTGCCTCAAGGACAATGTCTAAAAGCACCCTCAAACCTCTGGAAATGGAGCCCTGTGGCAGGCTCAGGACAGGGGGCTCGGGCTGCCTGAAAGGAACAGAAGGGCACCCTGGAGAGGGGAAGAGAGTTCCCAAGAAAATCGGGGTGTATGTGGGAGCCAAAGACAAGGTGATTGTCCTCAGTGCTGCCAGGATCCCGCTCCACCTGTGACTGGGGACTGGACTTAATGAATTAAGGCTTTTTAGTTGGATTAAAAAAATAATTTTGAGCCATTTATGTGCACTCTGTCATTTAGTCTCACACAACACTCTCAGGTATTATAATCTCTTCTACAGATGAGGAAACAGGCTTAGAGTGGTTAAGTAACTTCCCAAAGGTCTCACGGAAAGTTAGTGGCAGAGGCCTGGTCTGTCTTTCTCTGGCTTGCTTCTAATCACTTCCTAGGCCCTGTCTTTAGTTGGTTCATTAGCAAAGCTGGTCAGCATGGCCACTCCCGGAGGCAGAAGCAGAGACATAGTGACGGGGGCATGATCTCTGCTGGAATTCTGAATCGACAGGCTCCTCTGTGACTATCCAGAGCAGACACAATTCCAGCTACAAGGAAGTAAATGGAATGACAAGGGAACTTTTGAAAACCCTAGGGTTGCCAGGCCTGAAGGAAGGACAGCGTTTCTGCCCAGTGGCTCCAACAGTGACAGTGGGAGAGAGACCCGCGTGCTGGGAGGTAGGCCCTGCACAACTCGAATGGAATCCCGAGGTCAGCCACCTGCTTCTCGTCCTTTGCCTGCTCATGTAGCTGATGTTAACTCTGTTGGTACCTTATTCAGCTGCTTGTCATGTTTAATAACAACATGAATACTCATGACACCTTGATTGCAGCAGGGCAGGTAGCAGGGCTCCATCCTGCTGATCAGTAGGGTGACGGACTGCGCGGCCGCATTGCCTCCCCTCCGACAGAACGCTCGGAGTGCTCTCGCTGTGTTATCAGCATCCATCCTAAAAATGCTGTCAATAGCTATTTTCCCTTTCCTCCAAGGATCCTTAAATGCTTTGCATGTGTTCCTCTGACTGAAAGATAGAAGCTTGATGTTATAGTTTATCCCCATTTACAAGATGGATAGCCTTAAGAACAAATTGGAAGCTGAGCTGTGCCCCCACACACCAGCTCACTTTCATATACCATGTTTCTCTCAGGAAATATAAGAATGCACAGAACACAGAAGCCTTATTTATGGAAATATAGAGGAAAGGCATTTTGAACATCCACTCTTATCAGCACTGCATTTTTCTACTTAACATTAGTCTTTTGGTTCATTTGTATTCTTTATTAGAAACACATACCCACATTAGCAAAGAAAGAAAATTAAAACCTTGTCAATCATATAAATGAGTTGTCTGAATGTTTTCATTTAATTGGCTTTGTCTAAATGTCTTTTTTCCTGTACCTTGGCTTCATTTTTCCTCTCCAAATACTTTTAAGAAAATTTGTTTTTTCAGCCTATCAACTAACATTTATTAAACTCTTTATATGAGTTGTATATGTGTGTGTGTGTGTGTGTGTGTATATATGGCACTGTTCAAGGCTCTCTGGGGAATACAGTTTTGCATATATTTTCCCTCCATAAAAGAGCTTACAGTTTATCTGGGAAGAAACCTGCCTACCCATGGCTATGTGAGCATCCTTGCTTCTGTTGTTAATGTGACAGAGAGGCACAGGTAGGTCTCCTAGAACTGCACAGGAGGAAAGAGCTCCGTGAGTGGGCTCTGCAGAGACTGGCTTCAGTGAGGCATTCACTCCTTCATCCATTCAGCAGACATTTTCTCTGCCAGCTGCTGAGTAGCTCGCTTGGACTACGTTGGTGTGTTAGGAGAGCTCTTTGAGAAACTTACGTATAGAGGAGGGAACAAGCAGCCAATTATAATCCAAACATAGCTGAGGGGGAACACGAAGGAGTTCCTATAGTAGGTGTTTCCTAAGGGGGCACTTACTATACAAAGTATAGTAAGGGAGGCTGAAATCCAGCCTGTAAGCTCTCCTCAAGGCATGCCCAGAAGTGTGATCATTTTTTTTTCTATTTTTAAATTTATTTTTAAATTCACATATGATAAAATATACTCTGATTGATGTACAGTCTTATGGGTTTTAGCAAAGTCCAAGTTGTGTAACTACTACCACGATCACTGCATGGAACAGGTCCATTCCTCTGAAGTAATTCCCTCCTTCTTTGGAGTCAAGCGCTCTCTCTTCCCCTGCCCCTGGAAACCACTGGTCTGTTCTCTGATCCTACAGCTTGTCTTTTCCAGAATGTCACATAAATGGGCTCATACAGATGGTAGCCTTTTGTGCCTGGCCTGTTTCACTCACAAAATGCATTTGAGATTTATTTATATTGTATGTGTTGATTGTTCCGTTTTATTGTTCAGATGTAGTCCCTTGAATGGGTGTTCTACAGTTCGTTTATCCATTCCCAAGTTGAGGGACATTCCAATCATTTCCAGTTTTTGGTGATTATGCATAAAGCCTCTATAAACATTTGTATATATATATTTTTTTTCGTGAACATAGGTTTCTATTTCCTTTGGATAATTATCTAGGGGTAGGATTGCTGGGTTGCATTTTGCTTCATATATGTATGTGTGTGTGTGTGTGTGTGTGTGTGTGTGTGTGTATATATTTAACTTAAAATAAAACTAAAATGAAAACAAATTGTTTTAGAGTGGCTGTACCACTTTGCATTCCTATCAATTGTTCGTGTTCTTGCCATTGTTGGCTTTTTCTTTCTTTTTATTAAAAAAAGATTTTATTTATTTATTTTTAGAGAGAGGAGAAAGGAGGGAGAAAGAGAAGGAGAGAAACATCAATGTGTGGTTGCCTCTTGTGTGCTCCCCACCATGGACCTGGCCCACAAGCCAGGCATGTGCCCTGACTGGGAACTGAACTGGCAACCCTTTGGTTGGCAGGCTGGCACACAATCCACTGAGCCACACCAGCCAGGGCATCTTTCTTTTCTAAATTTACCATTCTAATAGTTGTGTAGTAGTATCTCATTGTGGTTTCAATTTGCGTTTTTCTAATGAGTAATTATGTTAACATATTTTTATGGACTTATTTGTCATGTGTATGTATATATCTTCTTGGTGAAGTGTCTGTTGAAATCATTTGCCATTTTTAAAAAATTGTGTTTGCAAGTTCCGGTCAAGAAGGCAGCATGGGCAGACATGGCTCCCCTCTTTGCACAACCGTATCAAAATTACAATTAAAATATAGAACAAACATCACTCAGAACCATCAGAAATCAAGTTGAAGGGAAGTCTGACAACTATGGAATTAAAGAAACCCAATCCATCCAGACTGGTAGGAGGGGCGCAGACACGGAATGGGCTGGTCACTCACCCATGTGTTGTGGATAAAAATTCAGGAGGGGTATCTTGGGAGTGAGAGGTCTCAGCCCCACACCAGGCACCCCTGCCTAGGGTTCCAGTGCCAGGAAAATAAGACCCCACAACTTCTACTACAAAAATCAGTGGGGATTGAGTCAGTGGAAGAAACTTCTGGAGCCCCAAGCAGTTCCTCTTAAAGAACCTACAAATGGACTCACCTATTCGGACTCAACTCCATCTGAGCTCCAGCACCTGGGTAGCAGCTTGAAAGGCACCGGTGGAATACAGGGAGGAACTGAAGTGTCTGGCATCAAAGTGAGCAGAGGTAATTGTTTCTCTTCTAAACCCTGTTCCCACAGAGCCACAGAGCTGTCAGGCTGGTGCCATACCTGAGACTTCATCAACCTGGCTAACATTCATTGATCTGCCCTGGAGATCCCCAGAGACTCTGCCCCATCCAAGTTATAGGCCCACCCAAGCTGCTTTTCCATATGAATGGCTTGGCTTATGCTGCACAACTTCCTAAATCCTATCAAACAAGCAACAGATGGACTCAGTGAGCCCCAGAACCAGCACTAGCAGCATCCAGCCTAGATTCACAGCTTGGCTTCTCTTGGAAATCTCCAAGCCCAGCACAAGTAGCAGCCATCTCAGATTGCTTTATAGCTCAGGCAGAGTGGCCCCGGGGAAAAACACAGGTGGGGGCTGACCTTGGTTTGCACCATCCAGGAAACCCAAGGGCCAGCACACCCAGTGGATAGCTACGACCATGTTGAAGCACCACCACCTTGCCTCTGCACAGCTGATCCTCCATGGAGGGCAGAGGTTGGTGGTAAGTGGTCACAGCCAATCCTTGGAGCTGACTAGCCTGGGTAAATCCCTCCCATTAATCTGTCAACAGCAACCAAGGCTCAACTACAAGAGGAGGGTGTACCCAGTCCACACGAAGGATGCATCTCGAGTACTCAGCTTGGATGAAAGGGAGAGTTGCCACTAGACCCTATACTAGGGCACCTACTACATTAGGCCACAATACCAAGACATGGAGTCAAAGCAGCTCTACCTAATACACAGAAACAAACGCAGGGAGGCTGCCAAAATGAGGAGACAAAGAAACATGGCCCAAATGAAAGAACAGATCAAAACTCCAGAAAAAGAGCTAAATGAACTAGAGATAAACAACCTATCAGATGCAGAGTTCAAAACATTGGTTATAAGGATGCTCAAGGAACTTAGTGAGAACCTCAGCAGCATAAGAAGATCCAGTCAGGAATGAAGGATAAACTAATTGAAATAAAGAACAATTTACAGGGAAACAACAGTAGAGTGGATGAAGCCGAGAATTCAATCGATATGGAACACAAGGAAGGAAAAAACAACCAATCAGAACAACAAAAAGAAAAAAGAGTCTCAAAAAATGAGGATAGTATAAGCAGCCTCTGGGATAACTTCAAGCCTTCCACTATTCACTTCTTAATGGTGCTAGGAGAAGAGAAAGAGCAAGGAAGTAGAAATCTATTTGAAAAAATAATGAAGGAAAACTTCCCTGATTTGGTGAAGAAAATGCAAGTCCAGGAAGCACAGAGAGTCTCAAACAAGATGGATGCTAAAAGGCCCCCTCCAAGACATATCATAATTAAAATGCCAAAGGTTAAAGATAAAGAGAGAATCTTAAAAGCAGCAAGAGAAAGGCAGAGTTACCTACGAAGGAGTTCCCATAAGACTATCAGCTGATTTCTCAAAAGAAACTTTGCAGGTTAGAAGGAATTGGCAAGAAATATTCAAAGTTGTGTAAAGCCGGAACTACAGCCAAGATTGCTCTACCCAGCAAAGCTATCATTTAGGATTGAAGGGAAGATAAAGAGTTTCCCAGACAAGGAAAAACTAAAGGAATTCATTATCACCAAACCATTATTACATGAATTGTTAAAGGGACTTATTTAAGAAAAAGAAGATCAAAACGATGAACAATAAAATGGCAAAAATACATATCTATCAACAATTGAATAAAAAAAGAAAACAAAACCCCTAAGCAAACAAGAACAGAGACAGAATCATGGATATGTAGAGCATTTTGATGGTTGCCAGATGGGAGGGGGGTGTGGTGGAAGGGGTGAAGAGGTGAGGGGATTAAGAAGTACAAATTGGTAGTTTCAGAACAGCCATAGGGATGTAAAGTACAGTGTAGGAAATGGAGTAGCCAAAGAACTTATATGCATGACCCATGGACATGAACAATGGTGGGGGAGTGGGGAGCGGGGCAAAGGGAAAAAA